>PVKC010024397.1:0-16897 GCA_004027635.1 Crocidura indochinensis | reverse complement strand
TAGCTCCTGTTTTGATCCTAGTGCGCCCTCTTGTGCCCTAATGGAAAATTGATTCAAGAAACACTTGGAAGATGAGCGCAGTTCCTTAAAGTAATTCTCAAGCTTCAAAGTGCACCTACTTCTTGCTTTTTCAAATTACAGATGAAGGATTCCACCCCGCTTGTGAAGGCATTACAATCTGGATATTTTAAAGTTAAAATGCCGTTTGAATATATGCTTATATTATAACATGCATATAACATATATAAGATAATATGTTATATTTGATTCTAATACTATATTGATAAATATATCATTTATCCAGCAATGATACTTTTTTTCTATGTGAAGACATTAGAACACAACTTGAAAGAGTCAAAGTGATATAGACCTACTATTTTTTCTTGCTTGTCTGTTAGTTTACACTCTGCTTTTGCCCAGGGCAAAGGTAGTCCCCAATTTCCTCTTTTTTTAACCAAGCCCTTTGACTTATAAAAGTTTACCTGGATAGGTACTTTTGTATCTCACTTGACCTTTCCCCTCCAGGACTTTCTCCTTGATAGTTCATTTTGTACTGGTAGAATAAAGAAAGGTCCGTTTGAAGGGTTAGAAAGACCACTAGGCGAGAAGCCACTTGACTCCATGATTCTCTCCTGACTAACTTGATTTATTCATTCATTCATCTCCCAGCTTCAGACCAGCTCACCCAGAGTTGGAACTATGGTATGGGGATTTATTTTACACTTGCCATGTTTATCTTAATTTTGTGTGATTTTTTTCAATTGAGGTAGCTAGGTTTACAAAATTGTACATATTTCAGAAGTACAAATTCACATCACTTAAAAATGCATGTTATACTGGTGAGGGGTGATGGAATCTGTATAACTGAAACTCAAACATGAACAATTTTGTAACCACAGTGCTTTAATAAGGTAATTACTCTTTAAATGCATGTTACCACTTGGTGCCTGCCCCCACAAATGCATCTACACCATCAAGTGTTTTCCCATATAGTAACTCTATAAACAGAATTCAAGAGTCCTTTTTCATTTGGCTTGCTCACTTCCCATCTCAGCTTTGTTTCTTTCTGTTCTTCGATGAGTGAGAACCTAAAGGATAAAACCTAGTCTTTAATAATATTATCTGCCTTTGTTAGAGATTTGAAGGTGGCTTTGAAAACTACCTCGGAATGTTGCTAGATGCAGAGATTCCTAAACCAATGAGGAACCACAGAAAAAGCTACAGCAGATAGAAGCTTCATAGTTCTACAATAAGCTATATGATAGGTTCTCAGAGCATGGTGAAATAATCTCTGAATATATTTTAGAAAGTAGGCACAGCTAGCTTCTGTAATTCTAGCCTAGAGAGCAGGTGAGAAATCTGTTTCCATGAGAAGCTCTTGGACACTGATCTCTCCATTGCCTTCTCTGATGTACCCTTTGTTATGGATACCTTTCTTCGCATCTTCCTCTCACCTCAAAAAGGTGAAAAGAAAAATTAATTTCTAAATCCAAGAAAATAAAAAATGACTGGTATTATTCCATTGTGTCTGCATGCCTAGAAATAAATTGAAATAAATGTCACTACTTTTTTTCTTTATTATCTTTATTTAAACACCGTGATTTTACAAATATAATTGTAGTTGTATGATTACAGTCATGTAAAGAACACCCCTTTCACCAGTGTAGAATTCCCACCACCAATTTCCCAGATCTACCTACTCCCCACCCCACCCAGACAGGCTTTCTTTTTCTCTCGTTCATTCCATTGCTATGATAGTTTTCAGTGTAGTTATTTCTCTAACTGCACTTATCACTCTATGTGGTGAGCTTCATGTCATAAGCTGCACTTACATGGGAAGTTTGGGGGAGATAAGGGTTGGGACTGAGACAGTGAAATCTTAGAAAAGAGCTTTGTAGGGCAGTATCAAGGTCACAATACAAAGGAGAAAAAATTTCCAGTGACTGTCCCAACAAAACCAGTGCTAGAATGGCCTACCCTCCTCCCAAAGCCCATTACAATTAGTGTAGGGAGAGGTAGGGGGAAAGCCTGTTGACCCCTATAGAGTTCACCTAGACCGGCGCCCAGGGGAGGCCTGAAGTCCAGGGGAAAACAAGGGGGACAGGTTGGGGCCTGCCAAGCATCCCAGCACTCCCCAGGCTAGGGAGAAAGGGCTCCGATATGGGCCCTCCCCAAACCCTATACCTGGCAAGAGCTGGTCTCCAGAATCAAAGAGGAAACTGGAAGCCAGATGTCTGCCCGCCCTCTACCCCATGCACCTCCCCCCCTGGAGTACAGAGGGAGGGGGGAAGCCTGAGGACCACTAAGAGTTCTCTCCCTAGCCTGGGGAGTGCTGAGAGGAGCCCTTCTCCCTAGCCTGGGGAGTGTTGGGAGGCCTGGCAGGCCCCTAGGCGTCCTTGTCTTTTTCCCCTGACTCCAGGCCTTTCTGGGTGTCAGCTCAGATGGCCAGAAGTGGGTTCAGGTGGACTCTTAGTGGTCCTCAGGTTTCCCCCCTCCCTCCTTACTCCAGGGAGGAGGTGCATGGGATGGAGGGCAAGCAGACATCTGGCTTCTGGTTTCCTCTTTGATTCTGGAGACCAGCTCTTGCCAGGTATAGGGTTTGGAGAGGCCCCATACCGGAGCCTTTCTCCCTAGTCTAGGGAGTGCTGGGAGGCTTGGCAGGCCCCCAGCCATCCTTGTCTTTTTTTCCTGACTCCAGGCCTTCCCTGGGTGCCAGCTCAGATGGCCAGAAGTGGGTTCAGGTGGACTCTTAAATGTCACTACTTTTAATGTACTTAAGTATCTAATGTAACACCTGAACAACTAATTTTTCACCTTGGTGTGATCTTATGTAAGATGCTATAAAATTCTCAATGGTTTCCATGAGACTACTAAAAATTAATTTTAGCCAATAATTTTCTTCAAAAAATTGTTTTAAATAAAAATTCCTACCCCAGGAAAAAAAATTTTCTGATTTGAAGTTTTATTTAACTGCGTTCTCAAAGTACTTTAAAAGGTCATAAATATTTAGATATAACAATAGCTGTGATAACTTTTACCTGTTAAAAGCCATTTAAGTGCCATTAATACTATGAAAACATTTTTTAAGTTGATAGTTCTTATAAACTTTTATATTCTCCTATTGTTCCCACCTAGATTAAACAAATCAAAATCCAGGCTGTTAACAGTTTCTGTCACCAAGATAATATGGGTTTTTTTGAGGGCTTGGGTTATTTTTTGTTTGTTTTTTTTTTGTTTTTTGGGCAACACCTGGTGACACTCAGGGGATACTCCTAACTATGCACTCAGAAATTGCTCCTGGTTTGGGGGACCACATGGGACACCAGGGATCAAACCACAGTCTGTCCTAGGTTAGCACATACAAGGTAGATTCCCTACCACTTGTGCTACTGCTCTGGCCCCCCAAGATAATATGTACAACTGCTCAGGCCCCCAAACATAATATGTTAAATAAATTTTCTTAGAGTCTATAGGTCAGAATCCCTTGGTGATGCTGTCACAATTAATTAAAAAACTAAAGAGTATGGCCAGAACAATAGTATAGGAAGTAAGATATTTGCCTTGTTTGTGGATAACCTGGGTTTGATCCCCGGTATCTTATTTGGCCCTCTGAGCACAGTAGGTAGTAATTCCTAAGTGCAGTAACCTTTGAATTTCATTGGGTATAGCCAAGTAACAAAATCAAAAAAAAAAACTGAAGAGCTGGAATGAATTGTATAAATTATCTATCTGGTCCCAATTCCCTTACTGAAAAAGAAATTATGATTCATATGTTAGACTGTATAGATCTACAAAGAGCTAAGCACTGGTGAAGAAGACCTATAACCCAGGAAAGTATCTACCCCAGTTCTTAGGGAAATAGGGAAATTGAGACTAAAAAGATAAAATAATAAACACAATGATATAATTATTTACTGATTCAATAACTTCCATGAGAATAAGACCAAGGCAAGCAAGACTGGAAAGAATTGAGACTGAGTGAGGACTTATTCCTCTTTATAGGCACTCAGCACACCCCTACTGAAAATCAAGTTTCTTCCATTCTTTCAGCTTTATAGCAGCAGAAAATATGCTTTAAGATAGCCAGATGCTAGAAAGCATTTGCTTTACCATAATAAATACAAGTTTGGAATAATTATATAGAAATAAGAATACCTGGGGACTGAAATCATTCCTGCCCCTGGTTTAGCGGGATTACATCTCATTTTCACAGCAGTTGACCGGCCATTAACACAGGATGTTGTTGCTGTTGAAGACCTATTGTAAGTGACACATAAAAAAGCAGATAGGCCATATATCACAAAGATCAAAATACCCTGTGTATAATTTTAGCAATATTCTATGAAAAAAATGAGAAATAAAACTGTATCCATGTATGACAATTTACTATTTTAATACAAATGAGCTTGTCTATAAAAATTGGACTATTTTTCCAGATAGAGATGATCTATCATCAAGGTTTTATAAAGTCATTATGATTATAATAAAAATTATAATCAAAACTAAATAAAATAGGTCATGTCTACTTAAGTTGATGACAGAATTACAAATAAACAATGCCTATACAGCGATGCAGTTTCTTTATAATGTAATTGAAAAAATCATACATATAAGAAAACTCTTACAAGTTTTCAAAACATTGAAAATTTCATACTGTTCAGTTATTTAAGAATCAATTCCTGATAATTAACCTACTCTGTTAGACATGTTGAGGCTACATCCTTTTGCTTTTTACAAAAGAAGTCCAAGGAAATAGCATGTTGACTCACTTATAAAAGAAATGCACATCTGGTGTTTGGTTTGGGGGAGCTGGAAACATATCTTCTTTTATATTAATATTTTGCAGTGTGGTTTCAACTGTTACTCCTAGATGACAAAAAAAAGAAACTATTAAGCAACGTGACGAAAGTAGGTTTATCTAATCTCCATATGTCTCAATTACAAATGGCTTTACTTTGATGCCATTATTTTTATCAGAAAATTGATTTAAATTAGTGCACTCAGGGTAAAAAATAAGACATTTTTAGAAGTCCCAGAATAAAAAAAAAGGAAATAGATTCAGCACCCTAACTCTGTGATTTTGCTTATTTTGTTAATTTGCTTCACTTCCTAGTAAGTGACCTATAAAATGCATGTGAATATTGAAATGATATCTAAATTCCCTCTAATTATAATGTATTAACAATCTGCTATGAAGATATTCCCATCTCTGGTGAGTCTTATTAAATTTGCTAGGCTAATTTTGCAAATACAACTCTTTTCGCACACCTTCAATATAGTCATTATTTGACAACATAACAAATATTTGTACCATAATAGTTTTCTAAAAATAATTCCAAAAATCCATTATCTAAATATATTCTAAAAACCAGGCATTTTCCCTAACAAAATAATGATACATTCAAAACGAAACTTTAACAGCAACCCATGATCTTAAGAGAGAGGTCCAGCTCAGAGGACAAGCTTAGTAACTGACCTTGGTGCTGAAATTGAAAACTATGTTCCACTTCCATCTATAGCAATCAATAATTCTCAAATCTAACTGCACAGTAAGATTTACTTAAGTCACTTGTTAAACTGTTATATTGTCAGATGAGTTTTTATATATCCCATCTCCACCCCAGTATCTCTAATAAACTTGGTGGTTAAGAATCACTCATTGCAGACATTAATGCTTTTTAAAATTTTCTTTTATCTTCTGAACCACAAAAAATACAGATAGGGAATAAAACTCAGAACATTCACTTTTGCAAATTGTCATCAGCTTAGCTCTGGTATGAGAAAAGATGATGAAAACTCATGGAATAATAAGACAATTTATATTTTTGTTCATAGTTTGTTTATTTAGCTTTGGTTTTCAAACTTATTTGACTCAAATTTCCAGAGGATCTAATGGAAGTCAGCCTTTCAGAAAACGTTTTATCATGTAGGTTAATACATAAATTCATAATCCTTGGACTCCCTAGCATTAATCAATTTAACTCATCTGTCAGAGATTTTTAGTTATGGTATAAAGTTATGATTTAGAATAGCCCATAGGCCTTAATCATTTTTGGTAAACACCAATGCAATAACAAGTTATCAGTAATATAATCAGCATGAATGCATGCATGCATATATGAACCAAATGATCTTACCTAAAAATATATCTGCCAAAATGATGGATTGTGATGATAAAGCAGCTCTGAAGCCCTTACTTTCAGAAGGAATAATGGTGGACTGACATACAAATGCTCCTACCAAATTTGTGTAATCATCGGACCCTGATGCCATTTCCTTTACTGTAAAATCTGTGATATTATTGGTACAAAGAGCCATCTTCTTACCCTAAAAATGAAAGGTTGCAGTATGACTTAAGGTCAGTTTTCAAAGTGGAAATCAGTTATAAGGTGACCAGATTAGATCAGTGGCTATCTCATCAGTTCACCACGGAGATTTTGTTTAATAAATCTGGTGCAAGACCCAGGCAACATTATCTTTTTAAGTTCTTTAGATAAATTAAATGTTTAACCATTTATGAGTAACACTTAAGTTATAATAAACATAGGAATTCATGACTGTTTTCATTCTTCAACTATAAGTACCTATTGTAAAGAGGAACAACGCTGAAATGTAGAGAAATGAAGTCATTTGTGAAAGCTTCAGCTAATAGATTAATATTGCATACCAAAAGACCAGACCGGGAGATAGCATGGAGGTAAGGCGTTTGCCTTTCATGCAAAAGGTCATCGGTTCGAATCCCGGTGCCCCATATGGTCCCCCGTGCCTGCCAGGAGCAATTTCTGAGCATGGAGCCAGGAGTAACCCCTGTGCACTGCCGGGTGTAACCCAAAAACCAAAAAAAAAAAATGTTAATAGCTTTAATAGCAAGAGGGAAATCAATTGCTATTTTTTCTCTTTAAAGCCATATGTTTAGGTATCAAAAAGTTAATGTAAAGACTGAATAAGAACGCATAAAAGCTATATTGCAAATAGCAAACTTCTAACCAAACATCTAAATTCTAAACAGTGATCACTAAAAGTCTCTTTGTTAACCCACTCTTAGATTCAATGATATGTACTGTTCAACTGGACAATAAGATGAAGACAAAATAGAATTTATTAACCAATCTAAAATAATTTTATTTGAAGGGCAACTGGAAGGTAGACATAACATTTAGAAGGTTTTGTTGGCTATACCCAGTGATGTTCAGGGCTTAGTCCTGGCTCTACACATAGGGATTACTCCTAATGGGGCTCAAAGAACCATACTGCATGTCAGGAATTGAACTTGTGTCAACTGTGTGCACTGCAAGTGCCTTGCCTTCTATAGTATCTCTTCAATCCCCAAAATTGGAAGATTTTCAAAAGCAGTATCTTTAAATATATTCTGGTCACACTGCAAAGTATAAGAGCTTGCTTTATAATGTCTACTAAGATGTCTATTAAGGAAAATAGGAATATTATTTTATTGGTTTTAAATGTAGATTGCACACAGATGGACATAAAGAATAAAACTAAAATGTATTTAAAGCAGCAGCTATCCAAACCTACAAAATGTTCTATCTTCATCAAATTTTGTCACCACCACACAGGTGCAAGATTTTTTATTAAGCTTAAATCAAATTTAAGTGAAAAAAAAAAGGAAGAAACAAGGCAGAAAACAGATGCACTGCATTGGAAAGGGACTACAACAATAAGAAAAGGGAAAAAAAGGGGGCCAGTGTGGTGGCACAAGAGGTAAGGTGTCTGCCTTGCCAGTGCTAGCCTAGGACGGACTGTGGTTTGATTCCCTGGCATCCCATATGGTCCCCCAAGCCAGGAGCGACTTCTGAGCGCAGAGCAGGAGTAAACCCAAAAACCAATAAAAGAAAGCAAGAAAAAGGAAAAGAGAATATAGATTAAAATGTGAGAGACAACAAACAGAATAAGATGATAGAAAATGTAGAGTAGTAAAACAGAAATAAGGTTGAGAGTATGATATATCTAAAATTAATCCTCCATGTCACTTTACACAATATCTAACACATACAGGTATTGAACCTATATATCTGGGGTGAACAAAGTGACAAATCAAGTCAGTGTATTGACTCACTCTGTAAAATCATAACAAGAAAAATATCATTTACACAAGATTTGTGGTCAACAGCTATTTTTTACTTGCCTTGAACAATGTTTGGTAAGAAATCTCAAAATAACAAACACCGATGTTAGATCAGTAGGTATGGAAAGATGCATGAAAGTAAAGAAACTGAGGTGAAATCTTATAGATTACACCTTTGTTATATGAGTGTACACACAGTATACCAATAAACATAATAAAAATTAGAAAATATCTATTGTGCATGTAGCATTATAAATCTCCCCATTATTAGTATAAATTAAGTTTCTTTCCATAGGAGAAATGGGTTTTATTCCATAGGAGAAAAATATTATAATTGATTATAAGAGGCCATTTTATCAATTATAATTTGCCTACTGCTTATTTCATTTTTGTTTTAGATCAAATTCTACTTAAAAATTATATAAAATATCATAAAAATATTTGGCCATACAAACAAGTGTAAAGTGTTCTTGAAGTACAACTGCCTATTTACAAAATAGGTGAATAAAAACAAGCCAAACCCACTACTATAAAAATTAAGTATCCTCCATATTTTGAAGCTTACCCACTTTAACTAATTGGGTAAATACTTGTTATCTAGGCTGAGAACAGGGAAAGGTTGTCCAATTGGAGGAAGCTACCAACACATAAGGAGGTAACAGGGGTTTTAAACAACCAAAGCTCAAATTTTGAGTCTCAATGGCTAATCTACATAGAGATAAAACTGGCCATCAGCAAAGAAAATATAAACTAAGTCGAAGCTGAAACAATGTCCCATCTTACCTGGAAGCCAGAGCTTACCTCATGTCCACATAAACTGATATTGAAGAAATGAAAGTATTTTGTTCCTTTGGAAGTAAAGCTGGGGCCGTTCATTAATGATCCTACACTGCTAAGGTTACTGAAGTCATAGTGCAGACTCTGATTATCCTTCTCATGGTAGAAAAAGCAGTCGCTATAGCAGACTGAGTGATCCTATTATTAAATACAATGGATATTTTAATGCAGGAAAAATAGTATATGGCTCTAAAATTATTTTAAAAACCATACTTAAAATTGTTTCAGAAATTTTATCTTCATTATATCTTACTAATATAGAATTTTAATTGCTAACTAGATTCTTTAGGTTTAAGAATGTTAATATTTTTAAATGAGTAAAAGTTATTCTAAGATGAGGTTCTTATAGAAAGGCATTTTAAAAAGTAGTCAAAATCCTTTGTCATGCCAATGTATTACATAATAAAACTAATTCTTTTGGCTACACTACACCATCAATCTTTGATCCCTAAAATAATCTTATAACCAAAATATTGAGATTATTTACTTGCTCTGCTTTAATCAACTACATTTAAATTGGTTTTACTACTCCTGAGAAGTATGCTGATTTTGCTACTTGTCTTATTTTATGTTCACAGAAACTAAAATAGTAATGGCACATATGATGTGCTCAGTAAATATAAGAGTCTTGAAAACAAGAAAATAAAATACATTTATAAGGATATATTTCTTAATGTATAACATAAAGTTTCAATAATATTTCACACAAACCTACCCAATGTAAAGGTTTGTAGCCTTTCTCTGTCAATATGTATTTCCCTGAGGTTACTAAATTACAGTCACAATTACCTGAGTGCTTCTACTCCCGGGCCCACATGGAATACAAGCCTCCTTGCCATACACCTGATGTATGGATAGGTAGGTGTCTTGTGGACACTCTTTGCACTGGTTGTTTCCTTTCTCGATGTAATGGCCTGGGGGGCAGGGGACACATGAGCCCGACTGTTCAGAACCAAGGGCACAGGCACGGCATGAGGATGCTACCCCATCAACTGCATTAGTAGCAGTTATAGAATAAATCTTCACCACATCATTGATGAACCGTCTATTCTAAAAAAAAAAAAAAAGCAGAGAGTAATGACTTCTGTCTTGGGGCTTAATTACATAGCCAAATTCTTTCATAATGATATCACAAATATAGAATAGCTTACAACTGACAATTATTAGCATCACTCCTTTTCTGTTTTTATACCTTATATAGTGTAAATAATAAATATATAATAAATTGTAAATTTATAGTAAATAACTAGTAATAACACTACTGAATAATTTCCATAGTAGTAGAGTTCCAAGAGTGTTTCACTATTTCCATGTCATAAATACTTCAAATTGAAAGATACTTCAGGACTTTACATTTGGAATAATTGAAACGGTTTAATAAAGAAGTCCAATTTTTTATTATTCTGATAGAACCCTAAATCTAGGGATACAATGGATGTTGACAGTGTAGTAGGATATTACATTGAATATTAGATTATAAAGTCTTGGAATATGCAGACATGGGTCCTCAACCAAAAAGCAAAATACTTATACAATTATTCCAGTTCATTGGGCCTGTCTTTCCCCCCTCTAATTGTCTTCTTAAACTATACATTCTGATATTTTATTTAGAGGATATAGCTAAAGAGCAAAAAACTTTTGTCTTACTATACTTCTCAGTCTCTTGGCTAACCCAAGTAAATTCCAGTTTCAGATATAAGTAGGTATCTGTCACTCTGGTATTATAGAGTAATATTATAAGATTTGTTGCCTAGGACAAATATAAAGGAATGCAAGAAGAAGTAGGATTCTATTGCATGATTTTGCTCCATATCATTGAAGTCTTGCAAAAAATAATTGAAGTCAAGTAAATTCTGGATAATGTGCTTCCCAATAAAAGCTTGAATAGAAGCTGTAGTGACTCTACACTTATCATTACAGCTTTAAGTCAATCTCTGAACAAATGGTTTGTTCTGCTCTCACCTTGCTTGAAAATGTCACATCTAAGGAGATCCACAAAAATAACAACCCTGTCTCTATTGAAACACATTATAGAACTTAGAGTAGAATTAAGTTGTATTCTAGCAGGGACACTAGGAAGATGTGTGTCAACTAAACCATGTATAATTAGTACACTCTTCAGTCTATAAAAGGATAAAGCACTGTAATAAAATGATAAATTTCTATCAGTTAATGGTTCCTAGATATGTCCAGTCATCCAGAAGAAAAGTGATCAACAGCCTTGTCTAAGTTTCAGTAAATAATTTAAATTTTTACAAAAACAAGGAGTTATATTTCTCTTAGGCTTTTAGAGACATTTGTTCAGCATACAGAACAATTCAAAAATATTTATTATATCAGCTCATTATTCTTAATTTTAAAAAGTATCATTTTCATAACTATATATCCAAATGACTAATATCAATAAGAAGTCTTTCCATCAGGATATTAAAGGAATCACTTTATATTTACTTAAAAAAATAAAGTCCTCGGAATAACTTACATCTTGACCCTGATTAGTTCTTTGGAAAGCCCATGTAAATGTCAGTGTTGCATTCTTAAAGATGATGTGAGTATAAGCTTGCTTCTCTTTGGTTCCGCCCCATGATTCCACCACGTTGGTACTTTTTCTATTAATATCCTAAAAAAAGTTTTAAAATATACATAAGACACAAGCTTAATATCAATACCCATATTTATATATTACAAATGTGTAAGCTTAGTATCATATTCATATATTAAAATATGTATTATCTTTACAGTAAACTCTGTAAGATTTGAGAACAACTGTCTGCAGTGCTTGTAACTCTAGAACTTTTGATGCTTCCATTGAAGTCTGCAAGAACATCCATATTTTACAAATTATAATATATCAATTTTATACTCAACTTGAACAAGATGCACAGTATCTGGGTTCACAATATTCGGTGGGGCAAGAGCATGCAATAGAATCCTACTTCTTGCATTCCTTTATATTTGTCCTAGGCAACAAACCTTATAATATTACTCTATAACACCAGAGTGACAGACACCTACTTATATCTGAAACTGGAATTTACTTGGGTCAGCCAAGAGACTGAGAAGTATAGTAAGACAAAAGTTTTTTGCTCTTTAGCTATATCCTCTAAATAAATTATGAAATATAATTATGAGGATAACCATAATCCCTCAAAGTTCTCATAGTAAACTTCAAGGATTCTCTTAGAACAGCAAAGCTTTCCATTAACTTTTTCTTAATAAATTATGATAGTCAGTAGTACTTTTATAAAATATATATATATGTAAATTATTCTTGAGTTATTCTTGCAACAATAAGGATGGTTCCAATAAAAATCCATCAGAATATTATTTCTGTTCTTAAAATAATCCTTTGCCTATATTTGAATTCCAAAATTGTTAATAGAGGTTAATATATGTTTACAAATGTGTAACATTGCCACATATAAACATGATTCATTTATATTTATTAATTTAATAAATTAATTTAATTTACTTTTAATTTAATTTTTATTAATTATCAATTTGTTTGGTTTTTAATTTATTAATATATTTTATTATGATAAATAATGATGATTGATAAATAAGTATTTGATTTATTAATATTTATTGATTAATTTGGTTTTTTATTTGATTTTTTTTGTTTACTTTTAGTCCACACACAACTATGCTTAGGGCTTACTCCTGGGATCTGCATTCAGGAATTATTCCTGCTAATGTTTGGGGAACCATATGGGAATACCAAGAATGAAACCCAGGCTTGCCATATGCAAGGCAAATGTCTACCTGACCTGCTGTACAATCAGTAAGGCCACTCTAAATAAGTTTAAATGAAAACCAAGCCCAATTCTGAAACTGTAAATTAGCCTTTTCTAGAAAATTTTGATAACTTAAAATGGGACTACACATGGGGTTAGACTGGGACACAGAAGGTAGGGCATTTGACTTGCATGCAGATAATCCAGCTTCATTCCTGTATCCCAGATGGTCCCTTAAGCCTGCCAGAAGTATTTCTGAGTACAGAGCCAGGAGTATCCCCTGAGGGCCACCAGGTATGGCCCAAAAATAAAAATAAAAATAAGAAAAAAGATGAGCTTCCATTAGCTATCTGGGATGTTAGTTAGACCATCTCATGATTTCAAAACTTACTTTTTTCACTCCTCTTATGATATGAGAATCATATATATTATAAAATTATCACATATGCTATTAAAATTCATGCCAAAAAAGAATAACATTGTATGTATTTCATAAATCATAATAATTCCCACATGTACAGATAATCAAACCATCATGCATGCTACTTCCCAAAAGGAACTTGTATTATGCAGGTAGCATCTTGTTAAACACTTCCCACTAGGTGTTTTAATAATAAATGGAATTTGTTAGAAAACTTCAAATAATAGTACATTAAACTCTGCATGGCTTTCAAAGCATTTCAAATACTAATTGAATTAGTATTAAATATTATTTAACTTCTAACTGATATCTCAAAAATCTCTTAGGAGACCAAGTCACACAAAGGAAAAAATTAACAAACTCTGCTTTGAACTAAGAACTTAATATTGTTGTACCCAAATAAATGACCTGCTAGAGTCAAAATGAGAAAAAACATGAATACATAAAAATATGAATACATAATTAAAGAGCTTTAGGAGCACACTGGATAGAAGTGTGAACTGCCTGTAAAATAAATAAATAAAGCTTCCCTGAAGAAGTGAAGTCTGAGCTTCATGAATTCACAAAACAAAAGGAAGAGCAAGAAAGTCATTTTAGTATAAAGTATGAGAAATGGAAATGGCACAAAAAGTCTCACAATAAACTCAAGTGTTCTAAGGATGTGTGTGTATATGTGTGTGTGTGTGTGTGTGTGTGTGTGTGTGTGTGTGTGTGTGTGTGTGTAAGAAGAGTAGGTTTGGCACCAGAGAAAGGGTAAATTACAAAAAGCTCTAAATTGCCATGCAAAGACGTTCATTTTGGTTTTTGTTGTTGTTGCTGTTATTTTTGTTTTGCTTTCGTTTGTTTGGTTTTGGTTTTGGGGCCACACCCAGTGACGCTCAGGGGTTACTCCTGGCTATATGCTAAGAAATTGCTCTTGACTTGGGGAATTATATGGGATGCTGGGATTGAACTCAAGTCCTACCTGGGTCAGCTGTGTACAAGACAAGCGCCCTACCACTTTGCTATCTGTCCAGCCCCATGCTAAGAAATTTTTTATTTTTTTATTTTTTTAATTTAAATTTTTAAATATGCTCACAGGTTTCTGGGTTCACACTACTATGTAGCAGAACCATACTCAAAGCTTGTTAAAATAATGGACCCTCTTCCCAGAATTCCCCTTCAGTTAAACTGGGAAGACCACCAAGATCTGTGGTGTTGATGTTTCTACTATTGTTTCTGTGTTTATAAAGTGTTTTTACACAACAGCAGATAAGAAAATGAAGAAACAGAGAAAATACTGAGTCCATTTCTTTCTGAAAAAAAAAAATAAACAACCTGTGCTTTCATTTAAACCATTTTTTTTTTTTGGTTTTTGGGTCACACCCGGCAGTGCTCAGGGGTCACTCCTGGCTCCATGCTCAGAAATTGCTCCTGGCAGGCACGGGGGGCCATATGGGGCACAGGGATTCGAACCGATGACCATTTGCATGAAAGGTAAACGCCTTACCTCCATGCTATCTCCCGGGCCCCTATTTAAACCATTTTTAATCACAACTAAATGTTTAAATCTCCATATATCTTGAACATCAAGTAGGAAATAGCTAGTATGAATTATAAAATACATTGAGATAAAGAGCAAATGCAAAGAGATGTCAATAAACTCACTGATTTATAAAACTAAGATCATAGTCAATATTCTTCTAATACATATATGAAGTCGGTAAATTTTGTGTTGCAATTTGAGATTTCTAGGATGTCTAGGGGAAAAGGAGAAATTATGACATGTACATAGCAAACAAAGTTCTTTGTCTAACATTTGTCCAGTTTAGAAGATTCCTCTCCCAATGCTCCACACTTTTTACTTCTGCCCTCATGACTACATGTTCCTTCCTTCTTGGGACTTAAATGGATGAATGGGAGAATTTTCATTCTGTGGTAGTATATTTGTATACCAAAGGATAATTCCTGGTTTTTCCTCAGCCACCCAAGACTCCTTTCTCAATCCTCCCTTCAAAGACTGAAACTTTTCTTAGTAAATTTTACCATATGACTTTTAGTTATGGATTTAGACAGCATTAGTGTTTTTGAAGACCCTAAGTATAGAATATAAATGGGATTCTTATGCCAATTTTTTGTGGGGGGAAGGGGGCACAATCTGCTGCACTCAGGAATTACTCCTGGCTCTGCACTCAGAAATTGCTCCTGGCTTGGGACCATATGGGATGCTGGGGATCGAACCCATCCTGGGTCAGTTACATGCAAGGCAAACGCCTTAAAATTATACTACCACTCTGGCCTCTTATGACATTTGTAAACATTTTAATCAAGACCATGAATTTATATTTTCATGCATATATTCTGCCAACTCCATACCCATCACCAGTATGCTTGCTTCTCCAGTATACATGTGCCCCTCATAGTTGTCCGTCCCATGGAAACTCAATTATACAGGGACCATCTTCAGTTCCAATGACTTTCTCACAATTATATAAATAAATTCACATCTGAAATGTTATTAAGCTTAAAAAATCTGTCTTTGAAGGTAACTTTCTCACTTACCACCATGAAATATAGAATACAGTCTGCAGAACAGAGTGTCTCAAACACAAATGTTATTCTTCCTAGTTCAGAACCCATGGCTCCAGTCATAGATGTTGGAGGTCTATTTGGCAGATTAAGACATCAATATTTAAGAGTATGTTCTAACAATCTAAAACAAAACTGTCTCTTTCTCCATTAAGCAATAGACTTCCTATTCCTTTTACCTTAATTATTTCACCCACCCATCCTGCTCCCAGCTCCTTTGTCATTCAATTTCTTTGTTCTAATGTGGTGTTTACAAAGTCAGAGAAATATGCTTCAATCTTCAGGTAAAATTCTACAGCATATTCTAAGAAAAAGATTCATGTAGTACGTCTCAGAATGGGGAAACTAGAACAAAATGGAATTTAATTTTTCTTGTTACTTTAAAGAATAAGAGGAAAAAATATATAAAGCAAAAGTATATTTCTGCAAATAACTTAAACTAGGATTCAAGAATTTGAACTGTTGTTCCATTTAGATAAGCTATGGCTAAAATCTTTCAATTTCATTTCTATAATACAAATAGAGGATATTCTATATATATTCATATGTATAAGACATTAGCCTATAAATGTTTACTATTATGTACAAAATAAGTCACAATATTAATTATTTTATAAAAAATCACTTCATTTTTTTAGAGAAATAAGCTTGAGGACTTTTACAGTTGTAAATCAGAAGGTGGTTTTCTTACTTAAATCCTGGAATATGCAAGTTTAAGATCAGATAATCATTATCAGAACCTCCAGCCCCACTCTGGATATGATCACCAGCTACCTCCCAACCTGGAAATGATAAAAAAAAGTCATTAATAAAAGCTACATTAGTTATTTCCAACAATATTTTATTTGGGGGAATCCAAACCCAGTGGTTTACCTAGGGGTTACTCCTGGCAGGATGCAGGGGATTTGGGGAGTTCTGGAGATCCTACCAAATTGCCACTTGCAAAAGCATATGCTCTACACACTGTACTATCTCAGAAGAAGAATGAAAAGGAAGAAAAGAAGAAAAAGAGGAGAAATATTTAAGTTCAAAGTTAGAAATATTCCCAGAACTTTCATTATTTTTATTTATTAGGTTTGATTGGCTCAGGGATCAAACCTGGGTCTTCAGACACTTTAGGTATGTATTCTACCACTGATATACATATCCCAAAAGAGTTTCCTATTTTTTTGTTTTGTTTGTTTTTGTTTTTTTGGGGGGCACACCCATTTGATGCTCAGGGGTTACTCCTGGCTAAGTGCTCAGAAATTGCCC
>PVKC010024396.1:0-16898 GCA_004027635.1 Crocidura indochinensis | reverse complement strand
GTTTTTCTCTCTCTTTCTGACTTATTTCACTCAGCATGAGAGATTCCATGTGCATCCATGTGTAGGAAAATTTCATGACTTCATCTCTTCTGAGAGCTGCATAGTATTCCATTGTGTATATGTACCACAGTTTCTTTAGCCATTCGTCTGTTGAAGGGCATCTAGATTGTTTCCAGAGTCTTGCTATGGTAAATAGTGCTGCAATGAATATAGGTGTAAGGAAGGGGTTTTTGTAAGAAATTAACGTCTAAAGTCTTTTCCTGACCAAACATGAGACCATCCTAGCTTCAAGCACTATAATAGTGATTTTAGATGGTATGGACTAAATCAAATACATTTAGATCATGAGTTTGTAAAGAATTAATTAACCTCATAATTATTAGATACTAAAATTATTATTATGAAGAGCTTTTTAAATAAAAATAAAGAATCAAGGATCTTTTAATCTGATTTCCTTTTTGAGAAATCAAGTAATATATTAAGAAAAATATATCTCCTATATGGTATTTTAAGACCAAAGAGAAAGTATAGCAGGTAGGGAGCTTTCTTTGTACACAGTCAATCTAGGTTAGATTCCCGGCACCCCATATGGTGATCCCATGCACTGCCAGAAGTGGTCCCAGAGTGGAGAGCCAGGAGTAGGTCCTAACGACCTCCAGGTTTGACCTAAAACCAAAGAAAAATATGTAATTTCTCAACTCCTTTGATTACTTTGCCTAAATTCAACTTGAGACTGGTCCAGTTTCTGGATTATGCTGCCAATTAGCAGAAAATACAAGGGTCAGAGGACATGTTGAATCACACCATGATTGTGCAGTCATCAAACTACAAAAATATGGGAAACTCTGCCAGTCAAAGGATTCAGAAATGCAAATCAAGGCAGGATGATTAGGTTTTTAATTAGTGTTGCAAAGTTACGATGTCACAACATTTTATCACAGTTAAATAAAAAGTATTTGCAAATCATCAATTGGTATAAATGTAACCATGGAAGAAATTGTTCATCCTTGGGATGAGTTTCATAGAAAGGGCTTCTTGAGTGAAGAGCAACATTTTTTATATGTATAGCAGCTGCAAAGGTATTCACTTATATATACAAATTATTGTCTTGCCTTTTTTATTCATTCATTATCAACTTTTTATTTTGTTTTATTGAAATCATTGTGAATTACAAAGCTCTTTATGATTTCAGGCAAACAATGAATTAGGGCCAATCTCAACACCAATGTCAACCTCCTTCCACCATGTCCTAGAGTGTATCACATACCACCACAATTTGACCCCTCCCCCACCAGGCTGCCAGTAGAACAGGCCCAATTATAGTTTAGAGTTTGGGTCTCTTGATTCCATTGTTTTTTGACTTTGGTTTGAATATTTAGTTTTGTCCTTCTTTTCATTTCCACCAATGGACCTGAGGTCACTTGGCCCTTGGCTCTCACCTTTCATATTCGTGTTTCTCCTTTTTCCACTCGCACTCGGTTTCTTTCGTTTTCCTCTTTATACTCTAGAGTCAAGGGTGTTTGAGACAACTTCTATTTATATCATTGCATTTCTTCATGGAGTTATTCTAAATACCACATATAGTGTTATCATTCCATATTTTTCCTTCTTCTTCTGGCTTACTCCTTTTTTTCCATTTTTATGCTATTAGGCTTTTTTAAATTTTATTTATTTATTTTAATACTATCTTTATTGAAGCACCATGATTACAAACATATTTGTAGTTGGATTTCAGTCATAAAAAAGAATGCCTCCCCATCACCAGCACAACATTCCCACCATCAATGCCCCCACCTCCTGCCTGTATTTTAGACAGGCATTCTATTTCTCTCATTCACTACCATTGTCATGATAGTTGTTAGTCTAGTTACTTCTCTTACTGCACTCACCACTCTTTGTAAAATCTGGCTTCAGATCCTTGGCCAGTCTTTTCAACCTTCATCTCTATTGTCTCTGAATATTATTAACACACTCTCTTTTTATTCTTAAATCCCATAGATGAGTGAGACTATTCTGTGTCTATCTCTCTCCCTCTGACTTATTTCATTCAGCATAATAGTTTCCATGTCTATCTATGTATAGGAAAATTTCATGACTTCATTTTTCCTGACAGTTGCATACAATTCCATTCTGTACATGTACCACAGTTTCTTTAGCCACTTATCTGTTTGTTGTCAAGCTTGTGGGTTGTTTTCCAGATTCTGGATATTGTAAATATCACTGCAATAAATAAAATTGTACAGAAGGCATTTTTTATTGTGTTTTTGTGTCCCTAGGGTATATATATATACTTAGGAGTGATATAGCTGGATCATATGGGAGCTCAATTTCCAGTTTTTGAGAAATCTCCATATTGTTCATTGAACATAATATCTTCCAGGTCCACCCAGGTTGCAGAAAATTGCATGATTGCATTATTCCTTACAGGTATGTAGTATCCCATTATATATGTACCACATCTTCATGATCCTCCTCTCAGCTATTGGACATCTAGGTTGATTTCAAGTCTTAGTTATTGTACTGACTGCTCCAATGAATAGTGGTGTGTATACCTCCTTTTGGATGAATGTTTTTCTGTCCTGGGGATAGATATCCAAAAGTGAGATTGCTAGATCATAGGGCAGAGCTCAATTTTGAGTTTACTGAGAACCCTCCATACTGTTTCCATAGTGTTTGGACCAGGCAGTATTCCCACCAGCAGTGAATAAGAGTTCCTTTCTTTTCTTTTCTTTTTTTTTGTTTTTTTTTGTTTTTGTTTTTTGGTCACACCCGGCAGCGCTCAGGGGTTACTCCTGGCTCCATGCTCAGAAATTGCTCCTGGCAGGCACGGGGGACCATATGGGGCACCGGGATTCGAACCGATGACCTTTTGCATGAAAGGCAAACACCTTACCTCCATGCTATCTCCCGGGCCCCAAGAGTTCCTTTCTTACCACAGCCCTACCAGCACACATTTTTCCCAATATTTTTTATATGTGCCATTTCGCTAGTGAAAGATGATATCTCATTGTTGTTTTGATTTGGGTTTCCCTAATGATAAGTGATGATGAGAATTTTTTCATGTGCCTGTTGGTCATCTGATGGTCTTCCTCAGATAAATGTCTGTTCATTTCTTCTCCCATTTTAATGGGGTTTTTATATTTTGTGGAGTTAACCTTTGTGATAACTTTGTATATTCTAGACATCAAATATCTATCTGATGTGTTGGGCTTACAGGTGAGTTTTATCAAACATTCAGAGAAGAGTTACTTCCATTGATCCTTAGACTCTTCAAAAATATAATCAACATTTTACATATCAAGCTTCTATGTGAGAACCTTGCACCACTCTTTTGTGGTAGAGTAAAAAATTAAATTTTAGAAATATGCTCCCCTCTTGGAGCGTATATTGAATTTTTGTTGTTGTTTACACATAAAAGAAAGGTAGATATATTAGTTCCCTCAAGCCAAATATTAGCTGCTCTGAAAATTTTTCTTTAGAACAGTTGTTTTATAAACTAAAACTTCAATACCATATGCCATTTATTTGACTAAAACGTCCCTGAGTTTTGGTATATCTCTATGCTGCTTTCAAATCAAATTGAGATTTCTGAATGCAAAATAAATCATGCTTTCACTTGTTTCTATAAGGCTGCCTCTCATGAAGCATTAGCCAAATTGACTGTTGTGTATACACTGTCTAGGAGCTGAAGCATAGATCAGTGCACCTTATAGAACAGAACCTTTCTTCCCATTTTGTAGAGTTTCAGGTCCAGACCTAAAATCTGTTTCATAAATGTCTCCCACACTTGTTTGAACAGCTGCTCAGTCTGAAGTTACCACCCAAAGGAAAACATAATGGTATGGTTTGTTTTGTTCTTTAAGGCCTCATGTCTTGATTTTTGTCATTCTGACTTCAGCTCCATATGCCTATTGATATGGCAAGTTGGAAGAAAATGTTTCTGTGACCATGGTGCTGATTTTAAAAATAACATATTTAATAAGCCAGTTGTGATTAGACAAAAAGCACTAAGTAATCTTTCCTGCAGTTTATTCCATACTAAACAGTTTTCAAATATTACTCTATCTGTTCCACACATATCATACAGATGGCCCATTTGGTGGGTTCTATTTTAAATCAGCCACCTAAAAGATCATCGTTTTTAATCAAAAGTAGAAAAAAAATAATCTATTTGAGATCAAAAAATAGGGACTAAGGGGCTGAAGAGATGGCATGGAAGTAGGGTGTTTGCCTTGCATGCAGAAGGATGGTGGTTTGAATCCCGGCATCACATATGATCCCCTGAGCCTGCCAGGAGTGATTTCTGAGTGTAGAGTCATGAGTAACCCCTGAGTGCTGCTGGCTGTGATACCCCACCCTCAAAAAAAAAGTAGGCACGAAGAAATAAGTGGATTTTTTTTAACAGAATGACATATGCTTTAAAAGACTGTTTTCAAGTCTTGAGAATCAGTATTCCCCACCCTTTAAATGTAAACCTTTAATCAATATTGATTGGATAGTGATTGGAGCTATGATTTTAAATTTGATTAAATATCAAGAAGCCATTAGGTCAGCAAGAGTGGTCTATGAAAGAATGAATATGAGACCTGAGGAATATAATTACCCAAAATTGTGTGAAGAAAGGTGATGTTAATCTTTAACAAATATATAGAATATATGTATTACTGGGACAAGAGTCAAACTGAAGTTCCATATACAGAACCTGTATTGTACATAACTTAAAGATAGGTTTTTTTGACTTCTGTAGATTTTCTTTGTAATACTAAACAGAAAATAGTATTTTTTCTTTTGTGTTTTGAGGGAAGTTAGACTGTGCCCTCACTCTATGATGCTTAAGGATTACTCCTGGTTCTATGCTCAGAGATCACTTCTGCCAGAGCACAGAGATCAAATTTCGGTCTGCTGCATTCAAGACATGTGCCTATACTATCTCTCTGCCCCAGAATATCTTATTGGAGGTTATGAAGGATTCCCAAGAAGTCATAAAGATGTCCAGTAATCCTACTGGATATTCTTAGCCAATGAGAAGCCATTGTTTTAATACCAGCATCTGATGATGGTGATGTTACTTGAGCTCTGCAGTGCCCAGGTTACTTTAGCCACCGGGTCAATGCTGAAGTCTTTTAGGACCATACCCTGTCAATACTCAGGGACCTTCAGGACTACTCCTTACTAAGGGATCCATGTGGTGTTGGGAATTAAACCCAAGTAGGACTCATGTCTATTATAATGTCTACTGACCCATACAGGTAATTTTATTATTGAAAGTTCTTAGATAAAAATTTCTACCTTCCCCACATGTTGCACCCCATTTCCCCAATCCCAGCTCCTAAGAAGGACCAGGATCTGAAGTATTTTGTAAATCCAGTTCAGAAGTCTCCCTTCCATTATAGCATCTACCCTGCACTGTGCCCTAATTCCCCACTCCAGCTTCCCCAACAGCAGGACTGCAGGTTTCTAATGCATCCCACTCTAACCAGATTGAATTGTATCTTGAGTTTTTCAGAACCATGTGGCTACACTCCCTTGCCTCCCACTTCAAAGGGAACACACTTGAGCTTCCTGTAGCAAACCCACAGATTCTGCTGTGTATCTAGTTGCCTGCAAGCACATGGTGCAAATAGTAACTCATTACTAGCTCTCTCCACCTAGTCCACAGGAAAACACTCAAATTGATTGTGATATTAAGAATCATAGAACTCGGGGCCGAGAGAAAGCATGGAGGTAAGGCATTCACCTTTCATGCAGAAGCACAGTGGTTCAAATCCCGGCATCCCATTTGGTCCCCTGTGCCTGCCAGGGGCGATTTCTGAGCATAGAGCCAGGAGTAACCCCTGAGCAAAGCCAGGTGTGACCCAAAAACAAACAAAACAAAACAAAACAAAAAGAATCATAGAACTATCATAGAACTCTAAATTACAACCAGATAAGGGGCAGAGCCAATGACATTGAAAATCATCCTAAAACTCACATAAAAAGATAAAAACAACTAATCAGGAACAGAAAAAATTAGCTGGGATAAGTCTTGCAGGCACGAAAGAGAGCAACAATTATATGAATCTCTAAGAGAGATCACTGATGGGCCATGAACTATAAACATTCACCACAGACTGAAACAGACACCATGCTTAATGAGTGAAGAAAATAGCATGGAAGGCTCAAACCATGACTAAGAAACTCCATAATCTCTTAGAGATGTCTGATGATATTCAATGACTTTACAGAAACTGTGATAAAGGTACAAGAAAGTATAAAAGCAGAAATTAGAAAACCGAAGTGATAGAACTGAAGAGGTGAAGTAAAAAACTAAGTGGAGGGCCTTGGAAGCAGTAGTAGTTGGAGGCTTTAATAATTCTTTAATATCATCTCTGAATAGATCAACTAGGCAAAAACTAAGCAAGAAAACACTAGCCTTAAAGGAACAAATGTAAAAGATGAGCTCCTTACATACTCTTATATTCTTCTCCCAAAAGTTGAATATATATTCTTCCACTGTGCACATGGTACTTTCTCCAAGATAGACCACATGCTGGGTTATAAAACTTATTTCCATAAACTCAAGAAGATGGAAATCATGTCATTTATTCTCTTAGACCATGATGCCTTAAAAATAAAAATTAATCGGAGCCGGAGCAGTGTTGCAAGCCGTAAGGCGTCTGCCTTGTGTGTGCTAGCGTAGGACTGGCTGCGATTCAATCACCCTGAGTCCCATATGGTTCCCCAACCAGGAGTGATTTCTGAGCTCATAGCCAGGAGTAATCCCTGAGCGTCACTGGTTGTACCCCCCCCCGAAAAAAAACCAAATAAATAAATTAAAAAAATTAATCATAAACAGAAACTTGGGGACCATCAAACAGTTAGAGATTAAACAACTGTCTATTGAACAAGTTGATTAAGAGTAATTAGGTAGCAAAAAATAATCCCAAATAAATAATGTATCAATCCAGCTTAATGCAACTAGAAAAAGACCAATAAGGGTAACCCAAAACATGCAGAAGGAAGAAAATAATAAAAGTGAGACCAGGAATCAATGAAATGGAAACTACAAAAATATAAATAAGTGAAACCAAGAATTACTTATTTGATAGAATAAACAAGGCTGACCATTATCTAGGCTCATGAATAAATAAATGCATAAACTCATAATAAATTCATAAATAAACTCTTAGTAAATTGAACAGAAATAAAAAGAAGATATATTACAGATATTACAGAAATTCAAATATTTACAGGGATTAGTATGAAAATCTTTATGTCATAAAAATAGAGAACCTAGAAAAAAATCAATATATTTTTGTATTTCTATAATCTACAAAGGCTGAACCAACAGGAAACAAGATACCTGAACAATCAATTATTAACAAGTAAATGAAAATGTCTATCAAAAGTTTCCTCACCAAAAAAAAAATAAAGTTTTTCACAAAGAGCTGAGATCAGATGGTTTCTCTAATGGGTTCTTCCAGACCCTACATTCTACTTCCAATCCTCTTCATGCTCTTCCAGAAAGTTTAAGATACAGGAAATTCCCAGTTTCTATGAGGCAAGCTTTACCTCAATACCTAAAGCAGGAGCTAAAAAGCAAAACAAAATTATAGAAATTCATAGAAAATAAAATAGACTTATGGCTATTATAGGTGGGGGATATAAGATGAGAATTAAAGATTGTCAAATGTACAGACTTCCAGTTATAAGTTAAGTAAGTACTGAGGCTGTACAACATGGTGACTATGAAATGATGAGGACTAGCATATGATATATAGTAGTAAGCTTGTTAAGAAAGTACTGTTCTGCAAATTTGCATAACAATTATTTCTTTTGTATTCTGAATTTTTGTTTTGAATATTTGAATATTTTTCATATTTTATTTCTTTTTTGTCTGCTACTTGTTTCATTTCTTTTTTCTTAATAAATATTTATTTAAGCACCATGATTACAAGCATATTTGTAGTTGGATTTCAGTTATAGACAGAACACCCCCCATCACCAGTGCAACATTCCCACTACGAATGCCCCTTCTCTTCCCCCACCCCTGCCTGTATTCACATCAGGCATTCTACTTCTCTCATTCTTTAACATTGTCATGTTAGTTGTTAGTGTAGTTATTTCCCTAACAGAATTCACCACTCTTTGTGGTGAGCTTCAAATTGTGAGCTGGTCCTTCCAGCCCTTCCACCACTTAACTCTATTGTCTCTGGGCCTTATTACAGTAATGTCTTTAATTTTTCTTAAAACCCATAGATGAGTGAGTCCAAAAGACTCATATTTTATATTTTATTTTTATTTTTCTTGAAGATGGATATTAATTGAACCTATTATTTGATCATTTCACAACAGATGGTGTGCCTACAAGAAAGAGAAGGAGGAGGAGGAGGAGAAAGAGGAGGTAGACTAAGTAGGAGGAGGAAGAGGAGGAAAAAGAGGAAGGAGGAGGAAGAGGAGAGAAAAAGAAGAAAGCAGTAGGTCTTCTAGGCTGAAAATTAATACTGTTGTTGCTAAACTCAATGGTAGGTAGACTCAGTAACAGACTTGGGATTAAAGAGCCCAGCCCAGTGTTACAAAATGTGATTCTTCACAAAAATACATTTTCCAAGTTTTATTTAATATTTAGAAAGCATTTTATTCTCTAATATTGATTTACAAATCATATCTACCTATGCTTTTATATATGCATTGGGTAAATTTTTTGTTAGGGTAAGTGCCAGGTTTAGCATAAGGGTTTGTCTTAGGGTTAAGGTTAGGATTTGGGTTAGAATTAGCTTTAGGGTTGAGGTTAAGGTTGGGGATACAGGTAGAAGTAGGGTTAGGGGTATGTGAAGGGTTATTGCTGGGGTATGCTTATGGTTAGAGATAGGGGTAGAGTTTGAATTAGAGTTAGGTTAGGATTAGGTTTAGGTTTAGTGCTTACAGGTGGAGTTAGGGTTAGGGTTAGAGTATAGTTTGTGTTACAATTAGAGTGAAGGTTGGGTTTAGTCTTTTTATTTATTTTTTAAAATTTTTATTTAATCACCATGTTTACAAAAGTTTTCATACTGGGGTTTCTGTCATAGAATGTACACTACCCTTCACCAGTGTTATCTTCCCACCACCAATGCCCCCCCCCCCATTTCTTTCCCCATCCTAACCCCTGCCTGTCTTTCAGATAGGCATTCTTCATTTGTAGCAATCTTCATCTCATGAGCGGGTCCTCCAGTGTTCAGCTCTATTATCTCTGAATATTATTGCCATATGTCTTTATTTTTCTTATATCCCTCAGGTGAGTGAGACTATTTCACTACATTGAGTGAGACTATATTTCACTCAGCATAATAGTTTCCATGCTCATCCAGGTATAGGCAAATTTTATTACTTTATTTTTCCTAACAGAGCACAGTACTCCATTCTGTAAATGTACCACAGTTTCTTTAGCTACTCATTTGCTGTTGGGCACCTGGGTAGTTTTCATACGCTGGCTATTGTAAATAGTACTGTAATAAACATAGGGGTGCAGACAATGAAGTTTTAAAAATTAAATTATCTTTCTAGGACTTCTTTTTGCAGAATTCTGGGTGGATGTTTTGGTAATGTGTTCTTTCTATTACTGTTACATTTCATGGCTCCTTTTAGTTGAAAAGAATTTTTGCCTTTTCAAACTCCCAAACCCTCTCTTATCTACTTCGTAAATGTCATTGCCTTTGCAGTCACCCACTAGCCTCCTTTATTTAATAATTTAGAAAATGTCCACCTACATATTGCACCTCAATTGTGTCATCTGCCAAAAAGCAAGATGATTGGAAAAGAAAAGTCTTAAAAAACACTTCCTACACATTCACACATTGCAGAGGCTTTACATCACAGGCATTTGGGAGATCCACAGAGTATGGGAAAACTTTAGAACAATTCATACAGGAAATAGTGTGGGGGAGAAATGAACACTGGGAGCATCTTTTCAGTATGAATGCTGCCATGCTGACTCATGTAACAACTCTAATATTTAAGATCTTTCAAGTCTCTGCATATTTCAGCCATAAACATAGACATGTCATTTATTCATTCATTTTTTTCACTACAAAAAGTTATAATCTACTATCCACCATTGACCAAAGATCCATTACACTTATATCAATAATGTTGATAATTATGACAATACAATAATGAGAACACATATGAGATGAGAACATTTATGCCTTTCCTTCCATGTATGTTATTTCAGTTGGTTTGTTTTCTGCACTATAGAATAGAATTTTTTGACAAAAACTTCCCAAAACTGGTATCTTTGGAAATAAAATTACATTTTGTTACAAAATTCAAGTTGACAACTGGCAACTTGTGGATATTTCTGAATATTGTTTCTAACGTTTATAAAGATGTTTCTAATGTCTATAATGTTTATAAATGTTTAAACATTTCCTCTTTCTGTCCTCCCTTTATATCATTTATGTATCAAGATCCTTGATAGTTGAAGCACCTTAAAACAAAACTAAATATGAGCTTTTACCATAAAAATGTTTCATATCTTTAATGAACACTTAGAATTTGATAAATAATATCAGAGGCATAATTTTAATAACAAATTATTATGATAGCATCCCCCATAAAATGAATCTACTTGATTAAAGACCACTCTTTTTTTTCTGTCAACAACAAAAAGGGAATTTAGTAGCTTAACAAGTATCTTTCTAAAAACTTCCTGTGTATGAGATTATTTGTTGCTACAACTTTTAATTAATATCATTTCTGTTTCATCAGTGACAAGAAAATAATACATGTCAATTCATGTAATAATACATGTCAGTGACAAGACAATAATACATGTGAGTTGCATATGGGAATACTCTAATTTTATGATGGCTTTAGCATAGGAAGTGGAAAGATCTGATAACTAATTAAAAGATCTATTGGACTCATAATGTATCATAAGGATTCATAAGGTCTGATGAGGTATTCCATAGCAGATGAAAAATACATCAAGGAAAATGCCAAGAATTATGTATTCCACAGGGTCACTGGCCATGAGACAGCACTCATTTATCTATTCTATGTAAAGTCAATGACAAATGCCCTCAAACTTGAAGAACCAAAGCCACATAAGTCCCCTTCCTTTTATTTACTATGCAAAGAAAGGATTAGGTGACACTGTTCTACTTCACACTAGTATTTAGAATTAGGAGTTTAGTTATGTGTGTGAAGCCTTGAGTAATCTTCATAATCAGTATTAAAATTTTTATCAAAAATCTTTTGCTCACAGAAGTAATAAATACACCCTATGTAAACAAAATAGAAAACCTCTCCCATAACAACATAAGGCTGTTGTTATGATTGAAAGAGAAAATATGCTTAGTAGCATGTCTGCTTGATATTAAATGTTCAATAAATGAAAGGATTCTGTATTACTCTCCTTAGTCATGTCTGAAAATGCTAGAAGCAGAGGAAACAAATTGCTCCTTCTGGCTCCTTCTCTCTGTATTTTATTTCACAGAATGGAAAACACAGATGAATTGCATCATCTCTTTTAGTGTGAATTTAGTGTGAATTGACCTTTCTGTGATCAGTAAGATGCCAAAAAGGAAAAGTATCTTCCTAGGGAAAGGTGCTTCAGATGGTATTACATGACTAATTCTGTGGTGCCATGTACTTGAGAATACATGTGGGAAACATAGATGAAAATCAATTTTCTTATTTGATTATGTGTAGATTGAACATTTCCTACCCTTGTAGGAGCTTCTTAACATTATCTTACCAATAGTCCTTCTGGTCTCTACATTGTAAAGCACAATCTACTTCCATTACCGATTCTCCTCAAGATGTTCTTTATTTTTCTTCTCCATGAATTCAATAAATAAATTCTGCTTTCAAACAGATAATGTCTATTTCCTGTATCGCTCCCATTTAGAGTATAATATTTGGTTGGCAAGAATGTTTGTCTGTTTTGTGCCTAAAACACTTGATGACTTGTTGAGTGAACAGATATGTTTGTCTGTTTTGTGCCTAAAACACTGTTCTTTGTATGTTCACTGTGAAACTCTGGAAAGTTTCCCAAGACAATAATACTACTTTCTACCAAGGCAAGAGAAGACAAGGTGGTCTATATAAATTGAAAGCAGTGGTGGGAGGAAGATTTCTATTTTTTTTATTTTTGAAACATGTGAATAATTCCATACTTATATCAGATATCTCTGCTTCTAAAGTCATCAGCCTCTCTGGCAGACCTGACTTCCTTCTCCCCACTAAAAATATCCTCTTCTTTTATTCCTGAATTCCTTTAATTTTTGTTAAGCCTTAAAATAGCAATTTTTCCTCCTGTTCCATATGCATGTGTACAGATCCTGTCTGCACATATGAATGTTTTAAGAAAAGTGTGAAATTACATTTCATTTCAAAACAGAGATATTCTGCTCAAACACAGAATAAAACTGAAAATGTTTCCGTGAGACAAACAAAAAGCACAGCAGAAAGGTGACTCCAAAAATCAAGGATAAGAAGGGAAATCTATGGTGACTTTAGAAGGTTGAACATACTGATGGTACAGGATGCATATGTTTTATGGTTTATTAACCCTTGCTCCCAGGGGTCACAGGTATGTGTGTCACAGGTAAAATGACCTCTGGGCAACTGCAGATATCTGCTTCTGAACTGCACCCTTCATTCACCATCTCCATTCAAGAACTTTGTGGTGTTTTGGCATCTGTGTTATGTGCCTTAGAGAACTGGAGTAACCAAAAATTAGCAAATCTACTGTGCAGTGGCAAGAAAACAGGATTATGTGAATAGGATATACTCAGTATTGTAAATTCATTTCCATGGTCACCCATCAAAAACAACATGCTCTGAGGCCAAGACAAAGCCAGGAGCCCTCCCTTTCAATGAGTAGTTTGTCAAAACAGGAGTAAATAAATGGTATAGATGCTTTATTCTTCCCTTCCAGAATCTTTTTCTTATACTTCCATGTTTTCCAGTCAATTTCAGGCAAGTGAATTATTATTCTAGTCAAATTCCTTCAGGAAGCAAAGAAAAAGCTCAATCTATCTTCATTTTTCTCCCCTGACAAAGTAGGTAAGATAATGATGATTTCAGTCTTTTAACACATTGTATTTTGCTCTCAGAAATTAAATGAATATTCATTAGTGCTTTGTGATAAGTGATGAAAAATATGAAGCACAGCAAAAGTGATAAAGGACATGAATTACAAATTCCTAAGTTATTATTATATAGATTATTTTCTTCTTATTTTATTAAAATCTGACCATCCCTAGATCCAGTGTATTTTGCATGCATCTATAAATTTTAATTAACTCGGTAATTAAAATTTGAAGAAAATGGGGCCGGGCGGTGGCGCTGAAGGTAAGGTGCCTGCCTTGCCTGCGCTAGCCTTGGACAGACCACAGTTCGATCCCCCGGTGTCCCATATGGTCCCCCAAGCCAGGAGCGACTCCTGAGCGCATAGCCAGGAGTAGCCCCTGAGCGTCACTGGGTATGGCCCAAAAACCAAAAAAAAAAAAAAAATTGAAGAAAATAGTCATTTAAAATTATGTTTCTAATTTCTCACAAAAGCATATCTCTTTATCAAAAAATACTAGTGAACAATAGTATTTATTAGTCACATCCCATAGTGAGCTATAAGTATCTAAGAAATTTTTAATAACATGCCATATTGCATACTGTATTGTGTCCACTAACCAAAAAAAAATCCTGTTAATACAATGGAAAATTAAAAGCAACATTTTCTAAATAGTTGCCTGCCATTTCTGTGTTGGCCATTGCTTTATCCTGAAATATAATGAATTCTAGTGAGTTTTACCCTCTTCAGACACTGCCTCCCCAGAAATAATGTCTTATGACACAAGAGCTGCAAATTGTTGAACTTCATTCAATTTTTCATTCCCCCTCTCTGCTTCTTATTCATTTCCATGACTGTCACTGTTTGTTGCTATAAGAGACGATCACAGTGGTAAGGAACAGATCCCATCACCCTTCCAGGTTACGTAAGCACCCAGCCCAAAGGAAGCAACCCAGCTATTCCAATCTGCACCCACAGAGAAGGTTCATGTTCCAAATAGCAACTGCACTGTGCAGCAAAAAAAAAAAAAATACAGTTCCACTTATGCTATTTTGAGGCTTCAGCCCCTATCTAAGAAACCGGGTTTCCCTAGAGCAATTCCAAAGAAGTCACACTTCACTGGTCAAGTGCTGGAGAAAGGGCCAAGTCAGAAACAAAAGCTCTAGCGGTTGCTATGGCAGCAGCAACAGGACTATGGAAGATTTCCAGAAGCAAGTCTGTCTCCAGAGTTTATAATGCAATCACATGCTGTCCTTGTTTAACACATGCCCAATGAAGACAGATACAATCTGTTTTCTGATTCCCCCATTCAGTTTGCATTAAGATCATCTGATGACATTCCAGAGAATGGATGAGGTCACTCGTTCAGGTCTTCTCAAGCTAGGCTTCAGCAAAGGAGGCACACAGGTCTTTCCAACTTGCTCAACAAATACAGAGGTAGGCGAGTTCACTGAGAGAGTTTAACACTGTTCGTTTAGACTGAAATGTCTGATTATATACTTAACTAATCTCTAACTGCCAAGTGATCAACCTTGACAAAGCTGGTTCGGTCATTTTAATATTACATGGCATAGGGAAATGCTCTTTGAATGTGAACTGAATTTAAAAACAAATAAAACAACTAAGGGATATTTTTTCTCTTCTTTATTTTTCTCTTATTTGTCTAAGTAATTTGTGAGGAAATTATGTTCTGAGTGCAAGTTGACAGCCCTTGCCTGCAACAAAAGTCCAGGCTGTCTGTCAGAAGTGGATCTATCTCTAGCAAAAATTTTTCTTTTTGATTTTGGGCCCCTCTCTTCTATGCCTAAGGCTTACTCTTGGTTCTGTGCTCAAGGATCACTGCTGGTGTTGCTTCAGGGACCCCATGTGGTACCATAGATCAAATATAGGTCAGACATATTCAAGCACTTTATGTGCTATTCTATTCAGTCCTTTCTTTAGGCTCCTAGATAAATTTTAACTTCTTCCCAACTCCGGGGAAACAACCCAAGTAATAGTTTTGTGGCAAATGTATATAACATAATATTTACTATTGTAACCATTTAAAAATGTGCATATGCAGGTCAGTGGTTTGGGGGGTATACTCAAATATTGTGTGACCTCTACCACTATGAATTTCTAGAACTTTTTCATCATGCCAAACAAAAACTATAACTAAACTCTTAACTTAATTATTCTCCTCCTCATAAATATTCATCACTGCCAACAACAACCCCAGCCCAGGAAACTACTTTTGTACTTTCTATCTTGGTGAATTTGCATACTTTGAATAGTGTGTAAGGAAAATTATGCCTTTGTCCTTTTATGTCTTCTTTCTTTCACTTAGTATAATGTTTACAAGGTGACTAATAGATAGGTGAGAGAAAACACTGGAGAGACAGCAACAGTAGTAGCAGCTGAGTCAGCAGCAGTGGGACTGAGCCTGGAGACACCCAGAGTGCTCCTCCCCACTAGCCCCATGCACAAAATCCCTCTGAAGATGGAGCTCCAGACTCTTGGAGATGAAACAGCTGCTATCACCAGATAGGAAATCAAGCTCCTAGGGAGATTGCCAAAGAAAAATGCAGTGGCAGTGGTGGCCTTAGGCAACAGTAACAATACTGGTTCCCTGACTTAGTCCATCTGCAAGGCTGACCTCACAGGGCACTATATAATCTGGAATATATGAACAGGCCTATTACTATTGAATAAATTGAAATGGTAATCAAAAGCCTTCCAAAAACAAAAGCTCAAGACCAGATGGAGTCACTAATTAATTCTTCCAAACCTTTAAAGAAGACCTACTGACAATCCTTTCAGGCTCTTACAGAAAATTGAAGAAAAACACTCATAGTTTCTATGAAATTAACATCACCCTGATACCAAACATCAGAATGAGAACACAAAAAAGAGAACTGCAGGCTGATAATATCCTGGTGAATACAGAAACAAACATACTCAAAAAATACTAGCAAACAGAATCCAACAATCATCTAGAATGTTATACACCATGACTAATTAGGATTCATAGTAAGATACAAGGATGGTTTAACATATGTAAATTATTAAATATAATACACTATATCAATAAAAGGAAAAATAAAAACATAGGATTATATCAATAGATGCAGAGAAAGCATTTGACAAGGTCCAATACTCATTCATGTTTTTAAAAAAAAAAACTCTCAACAAGAAGGGAATGGAAGGAACTTTTATCCAAGACTGTGAAATCATCATTGTGAAATCACCCCCATGCACCATATTTCCAGCCCCAAGCGAACGGGTTTGAAGAAAGGTAACCACAAAGAATTAATAAACCAAGCCAGTCAGGAAAGGATCATGGATTCCAGTAGACCACCTTGTGGTCTCTGCACGCCAAAACAAAACCAAAACATGTCTTTATTTACGAACCAGGAGGAGGAGAATCAAAAGAGAGACAAAAGTACCTATGTAGGTGGAATTTTACAATTCAAAGGGCTTGGTGAAAAGAAAGAGGAAGTAGGGACAATGCCTTAGTTTTGGGTAAAGGCAGGATATGACCTAATAAATTCATCCTTTTTGTTCAAATTTTTTTGAGAAATACTTACATAAGTTTTTTATGTTGCCACCAGAAGTAAATAAAAATATGGAGATTACTCAAAAAACTGAGAATTGAGCTCCCATATGATCCAGCTATGCCACTCCTAGAGATATACCCTAAAAACACAAAAATACAATACAAAAATCCTTTTCTCACACTTATATTCATTGCAGTGCTATTTATAATAGCCAGACTCTGGAAACAACCACGATGCCCTTCAACAGATGAATGGCTAAAGAACCTGTGGTACATATACATAATGGAATATTATGCAACCATCAGGAGAGATGACTTTACTAAATTTTT
>PVKC010024395.1:0-16897 GCA_004027635.1 Crocidura indochinensis | reverse complement strand
TTTTTTGGTTTTTCAGGCCACACACATTTTGATGCTTAGAGTTTGCTCCTGACTGATCGCTCAGAGATTGCCCCTGGCTTGAGGGGACAATGTGGGATGTGGGGGGATTGAGCCACGGTCCTTCATTGGCTAGCACTTTCAGGACAAACAGCTTGCCTCTAGCACCACCTCGCTGGCCCCATCTACTCTGTTTTTTTTTTTTTTTTTTATTTCTATTGTTCTTTTTTGAGTCACAGCTGGCAGTACTCAGAGGGTGCTCCTGGCTCTGTGCTTGGAAGTTGCCCCATATGGGCATGGGGGACCATGTGGAGTGCCGGGCTATGAACCACCATCCTTTTGCAGGAAGGACAGACGCCCTGCCTCCATGCTATCCCTCTGGGCCCCACCTTATTCCTTTTGTTATGTCTTTTATTCAATCCTTTTATTTTTCTTTCTTTTAAGGAACTCTTTTCTTTAGATTCAGCTGAGCATGTATATTTTCCGTTTTTGTCATGGGTCTATTTTCTTCTCCCAACCCCCAAATACACCAGCTATATAATGTAGCACCACTCCTTGCTGCAAAGGCACATTAAAAATAGGGCAAAATTTTACGTGTAAAAACAAGCTCTTATCTACTAGGGATAAGAACTTATTTTTTTTTATGACACAGGGACATCTCCCACCCTGAATGTATGTCATGGGGAACCATCCTAGACTCTAGGGAAATAGGCACTGACTACCCAACCTGGACTCCTGGATCCCAGACATATAAATGACAGAGTTCTGAACAACAGCTCCAGGAACCAAGTCTCCTTCAGGGCATTCATAATGCTACTCGGATGCCAACATTCACCAGTGCTAAATTGACAACATGACAATGAGGAAATGGGAACAACTAGATCTAAGAGCAAGTTTTCCTGACTCACCAGTCACTGAAAAGACAAAATCAGAAGACATGTCACCCTTTGATCAGTGCAAAAACCAAGATTGCTATAAACAGATGACTGGTTGTGACAACCAGGACTAGACAGTATGCATCCTGGGACCAATAACAACAACAACAACAACATCAACAACAACAAAAAGCTATAACCTAGCTTTTGGTCTACAATCTGTTAAACAAACAAGATCTCAAATTCCAGAGGTCTGAATGAGACAATTGAAAGTGAACAGATCTTCCAGAAACTTAAAGAAAGACTCTGCCCCAGGCTCTACCCTAGGAGCAACATAATGACCAAGAATACCAACTACAGAAGATGAATTACAACAACACTGAAGAAACAGAACTGCTAGAACCACTAAGAAAGCTTTCATCATAAGCTCCATTCTTTGAGCTGCACAGTCACCAACATTTCTAGATACAGAGGTCTGATTTTACCATCCATGATGAAGCAGAAGGCTTCCATACACCACAGAAGCACCGAGGGTAGAGTAAATGATCATGCAAGGAGTCTATAGTTAATCCCATGACAGTATACTTCAGGGATGGAGAAACCCTGTATTTCCTAGGTCAAGAGAATTCACTCTATAATATCCCCTAGAGTTACTGTGCCTATGCAAGGGGAAAAATAAAGAAAAAATATATATATGTATATTTATTGATTGATTGTTTTTTCTCACATCCTTATTTTGGTGTAGATATTGAAGCTGATCCCTCCTTTTGTATTTCATATTAATTTACTTATCTTTCTCTCTATCTCTCTCTTTTTTTTTCTTTTCACTCCAGCATGATTTGAATTCAAAACTGAGACTATTGTGTGGTGCTTCTCTTCATTGGTGTAGGGCTCACTGAATATCTAATTTGACACTTATTTTTGTATTGTTATGATGTTTCAATTACATTTTCCATGTCCTCTCTCAAACTGAGGCTGATAGCCACTAGAAGAACTCCACCCATTTCCAGAATATCTTTACTTTATTTTATTATTAATTCCTTTTTTTTCTTAATCTTTATCCCACTCTATGGCTTTTCTTTCCCTCAAACAAAACCACATAACTCAATTTATCTAGCTTAGCCTCTCAAATAGAGGGAGAAACAAGGTAGGGCACCAGGACCAAACAAAGGTATGATCACCAATAGTAAGCTAGTCAAAGAGGGGACCACCTACTCTAGCAGCCTGGGGGTGATGGTGGAGGATATGGGATGCAGAAAGGGAATGGGGATGGTGGGAGGGCAAATCTGGTGGTGGGTATTCCCCTGATTCAATGTTAATATGTACCTAAAATACTAATGTGAAAGATATGTTAGCCACTACTATGATCAAAATAAAAAAATATTAAAAAAAGTAAAAGAAAAGAAAAATGAGCTAGTAATATTAAAAAAGAGAATAATATACTAAAATGTTAAGATTTTATTATTTTTTTGCAGTAACTGCTGACAGTATTTACATTTATTTCTGAGTCTGTACTCAGATAATGTTCCTGGCAGGGCTGCAGAAACCATACATAGTTCAGGGATTATTGAATGCAAGGCTAGCACTTTACTCACTGTACTATTTCTTTGGCCAAGATTTCTTGAGACTTGATATTGTAGCTCTGAGGATATGTTATGAGAAATATAAAGTCCTGCCTTGCTGCAATCAAGAGATAATTATGCCTGAGTCTTAATATGTCCAAAAAGTGGTAAAGTCTGCTAATTGTTGTGATTTTTAGAAAGATGTATTCATTATTTATATTTGTTATGGCAAATAAATATATTGTGGCACTTTAATGTACAGAAGTAAACTGCTAGGGACTAGTTCTACAAATTTCATATTTTCACAAATATGTTGAAATAATAACCCCAAATATGGCTTATTTAGAAAGAAAAGTGAGGATAAATTAGATAAAAAGGGTGTAATCCTAAAATGATAGGATTGGTGGGCTTTTTAAGAGAGAGAGAAATTTTATTCTTCTCTTTTTGATAGCAGCTGCAACTGGATCCTGTGAGGATACAGTGAGAAAATATTTTCCTACTAACTGAAATGGGAATATCTCACCAAATGCCAACCCTGCTGGCACTTTGATCTTGAATTTCCCAGCTTTCAGAACTTTTCAAGTCAATGGGGAATCAATGTTTATTTTATGGTATTCTGACTCAAATGTTATTTAAATATTTTAATTCATTTTGGAATGTCTATCTAGATGATTTCATTAAACAATTGACCTAGAATTTTATAAAAATTAATGTTACATATCTTATCTCATTGGGAAAACTATATAGCTGTATGCAAAAGAGAAGAAGAAAGGAGTGAAAAAATTGGATCTAAGGTATATTTCTTATTTATAAAAGTTAATTCAATGTAGACCAAAAGCCTTGAGATTAGATGAGAATCTATGCAATATTTGAAAGAACAAGTAATAGTAGATTCTTTATGCTGGAAAATTTCATGTAACTTATTTTTTATACTTATGTCTATCCGGTGTATTTCTTCAATGAAGATTTCTCAGATGTGCTTTGTATTTCTTTTAATTCCACATATTGAATCATCTTATTTTATTTTATTCCTAAATATACATAGAAATAATTAGGTTATATCAATGAATATGGAAAGTTAAGCTTCTGTTATAAGATTTAATTGTAATATAACACTATTAATAAAATATTTCAAAGCTGAAGAAAATGCTTTAGAACATTCTAAAACCAAGCAGTTTTTTTTTAGGAAAGTATTTTATTTTTGTGTCTCAACAGATGAAATTCATAACCTTGTTTTCTGATAAGACAATTCGAACATACAAATCAATTACAACAATGTGCTTATCAGCTTTCCCCCCTCCCCCCTGAATTTTAAAGCAACTGACAGTTTTGAAGGACAACAAGACAATAGGGCTTAGCTAAACAATATGGCAATTAAAAATGGCCCTCTAAGAAATAATTACAATAGTTGTTGAAAAGGACTTGTCCTTTGAGCAAAACAGTTTGCATGAAAAGAATCATCGTGAACTGAGAAGGGTTATAGCTTCCCTCCCAATAAAAAGAAAAAGGGGTGTATATCAAAGACAATGCTACAGAAAGCTGGGGAGTCAGACTGAAGACACAGAAATCCCTAGGCAATAAATTTCTCCAATAAAATGCATCCCCTTGGAGATATTAATTCAAACTTTTGTTTCATATTGAAATCACTTTCCCTGATCCCCAGCACCTGAATCAATTTATTATCCTTTGTTAAACTTAATAAGTTTTCCAAAGCATTTATCTCTCAGAGAGGAGTCTTGCTCTAAATCATGTAGAGGTCATAATAAAAATAAACCAAGTTAACTGATGGTCAGTGATGTTTTAGATTCTGCTTGTAAAGGAAGTAGACATATTCTGACAAGTCTGGGAATAAGGGGAAGTAGTTTTCATCTTCATTGACTTCTAGCTACTCTAAAACTTGTAGCACCTTTGTAATAGGCCCCTAAATCTACATAGCATTCCCTTATGCTTTCACAATAAGCCTCACAGCACCTTTGTGAGGTAGGTAGTGTTATGGTTGTCTGAGAGATGGGGATGCAGAGATGTTAAGTAACTTGCCCATAAAGAAGCATGAATCCAGTGACAGAGTCCAAAAGGCTCTTACTCCAGATCCTTGCCTTTTTAGTACTTAACTATTCTGACTCCCTGAGAGTGGATCATTAAAGCAGGTAGGTCCTTTAAGCCAGTTAGTGCCTGGCTAGTTGGACGCCGAGGCCCATCTTTAAGTCGCATGATTTGGATTATAGAATGAGAAATATATTGTGATTACTATGGAACTCAAAAAAAGATCATGTGGGAAAATACAGGTTAAAGTTGGACCACATTTCAATAATGTTCAATAATGCTGTTAACTTACTATGATAATGGATATCACATGATTTGATAAATGAATGAATGAAAGAAGACTTGCTTTGATGAGTGGAAAATTTAATATTCTACGTCATTTAAAACAAAAAGTAGAGTAGAATCTGAGACTTAATTACTAATAAGAATGAAGAGTTAAATATATTCTTGAAATTTCTGGATGTATTTGAACTAGTGCTGGCAGCATTTAAAAAGATCTGGACATTTAAAACAATTTTGTGTGTACTTGATGTTTGTAATTTAATCCTTGAAGATAATTATTAGAAGTAGTACCACATATATTTGACCATCATCCATCAATACTGTCTACTTTCTGTTTATGAAATTTTCTTGTATATGCCTATTTCCTCAATTGAAAAACAAATATATCTTCTAGTTGTTACAATCTCCATTTTGAAAACACATTGTATTAATGCAATAAAGTACTCTTCACTTGACCACTTGACTCACCAGTCAGGGAAAGCATTGAAGACACTTTCATTTTTATATATATATATTTTTTAATTTAGAAAACTTTGTAGAATCACCTCTACATTAATATCAGCAAAATTTTTTAGAGCAGTGCCAACCAAAGTTCTTAAGAACACTGAAAGGAGAAACAAGGTTTTTGAGGTGAGGTGTTGCTGACATCAAAGAACTTACATAATTTTAGATGTAGATCAAAGACATTTAAATTTTTTCCATGTATACTTAAATTAGTTCTCACTAGAATGTTAACTAGAATGATTAACAGGGAGGATTAAAGTAACTGGGACTAATATAGGGTTACAAGTTAAAAAAAGTATTAAAATTTCATGAGAGCCCTGAATGTATAGAAATAACCTTTTAGTGTTATGCATTCGGCTAATATCCCATATTTAAGGAACAGAACAAATTTAACAAGTTAACACTGTGCTATAATTCTTGCATATTTTATTCCTTACCCTTCAAAGGCTATTATTAGTGATGCTGTAGTTAGAAAACTATTTGTAAATGTTATTTGATGTTATTTATATCTTAGAGCAGGCTCTGATGAGTAGATTTCTCCTCCGGTATTATAATGAACAGAATCATTCAATTAATTCAATATAAATCTTTAGCAATAACATATGCTTGACTTTTCCAAGCAAAGAGAAAGAAGTGTGCTGATTTTTGTAGAGCTTTCCTTAGTTTTTAATCTCTCAGACTTCTCAGTGTTTGGGTTCTGATCTTACTTTTACATAAAAATTCTCATAAGCTACATATTTTGCATTTGCCTTTCCTCTTTCCTTATTTCTACCCAGATGGATATTATTTATAGCTATAAGATTAAAATGCATGTACTGTTAAACAGTAAACACAGGTACTGTTTAACATGTAGTTAAAAATGCAGTGTTAGATAAATTTATTGACAACACAACATTGATTTACACAGCTGAGAGTTTTGTAGAATGGAACAAGGTATAGTTCTAAGAAAGAAATTTTTTTCTTAATCTTTTTTTGAAGGAGGATGATAATTTTTGCATTTACTTTTGAATTAACAAAAGGTACTAGAGTGATAAACTCTAGAATTTTTAAATTTTCTACAGTGACAGAATTCATTGTTTCACCTTTGGAGTTCTATGAAGGTTTTTCAATTTTTTTATTAATTTGGTCTTATTCCACATTAATCTTCACATCCCATGCTTTAGGTCTAACAAAGTAATTAGGAAAAATATTAGATTTTATAATAAATTTATCTGCCTTAACGTGTGCAGTAGGAACTTTTAACTGTTTTTTCAACTATATCAAATGACAGAGTAGTATTCGGAGTCAACTAAATGGAGCTCAAGGAAAAATAAAGATAAAAACCAATAATTCCCCCAATGCTTCTATTCTTGATATAAAAACTGTGATGGGCCTCTACATTTATGAATCAGTACACAACCAGAATCAGAAGCCAGACAGATTATCTAAATGATTCTTTGGCTTTCATATGAAAAATGTACCCAATTTATTATCTTCTTTCCATTGTGTAAGAACAAATCTTGGGATACTGATTCCATATTTCTCCTGCTCAGTGGACATATTTAGCAATTTAACATGTGACATATTTGATGGCAGAGATATTTTCCTACCTAGAACCTTGTAAAAGAATTTGTTTTAGTCATTCTAGTTAAGTTCAACTAAAGATATAAATATTTATTGTCTGTTTGGTTTAAGGGTTGTGTTTTTTTTTTTTTTCTTTTTGACCATACCTGACTGAGCTCAGAGCTTACTCCTGACTCTGCACTTAGGGATCACTCCTGATGGGGTTTAGGAGATTCTATGGATGCTGGAGATTAAACCTGTGTTGGCTATATGCAACCTGTTATGCTACACGTGTACGCTACACCCTGTATCACTTTGGTCCTAGAGATGTAATTCTTACAATGTGTGTATTACAATACAATCTTCAAGGAGAAATAACTGTCTGGTAGAAAGCTATTTTTAGAAGTTAAGATTAACAAATAGGTCTTTGTAAATTTCTTTCTAGTAATCTTATAATTTCAGTCTTTGTTGCTTTCAGAAAATGAATCTCAAGCTCTCATCATCTATCAATATGGTCTTCAGGTACTACTCCTATCAATTTTCTGCTTTCTCCTCCATTTACATCCTCTTCATTGGAAGGCATATCCATTAGTTGTTTGTGAGAACAAGTCAAATGAATCTGAGAACATTTTGCAAGTGATTAATCTTCACTAAAGTAGAGTGTCTTTATAATGTTCATATTACCACATTTTCAGATTAATCTTCATTCATATTCAGATTAATCTTCACTAAAGTAGTGTCTTTACACCATGCTTCATATTACCTAAATTTGGATATTCAGCAAGACATTATAGTTACTTAGTCACTTTTGCGTATAAAGGTCTCGTTAACTTGGTTTCTCATCTGAATGAATGATCGCTACTCTTCCTGGCATTAGAATCAAATCTCACTAGCTTTTCTCTTAATGGAAATTTTTGAAGATATCTTTGAGCTAATAATAGAACTAAAGCTATTTAAACAATGTCAAGTTCCTTCTAAGGTTTACCTAACCTTACCTCTTACAATAAGGAATATCTTCTGATATATGACTCCATTTTTCTTCTTACATATTTTGCTATATAATAATACCTCTGTGGATTTAATGGGGATGTTTGATGCTTAAGCCCTATACATCATCAGTAAGGAGCATGTTTTCTTAACTTATTTTACGTGTTAAAAAAATAAGTTAGTTTCTCAAAAACATGCCCATGAACAATAAATCAATAATAATAAATGAGACACAAGTATCATGTATGCTTTTGTAATTAGTACTAATTTCTTTCTTTCTTTTTCTTTTTTTCTTTCTTTGCTTTTGGGCCACACCTGGCAGTGCTCAGCGGTTACCCCTGGCTCTGCACTTAGAATTTATTGTTGGCAGGCTCAGGGGACCATATGGTATGCCTGGGATTGAGACCGAGTCAGCCTCATGCAGGGCAAATGCATGCCTTATCCAATGTACTATTGCTCCGGCCCAAGTACTAATTTCTTAAAATCAAAAACAAATTATCATACATTTAAAAATTTTTGATGGTTGTTGATTAGTATTCTCCAATTATAGGATATTCCCAGACTGTTTTGATAAAAGATATTAAGAGCACAAATACATATTTCCCCTTCTGCTCAAGCTTATCAATTTTTAAAACAGTTACATTTAAACACATAAAAATACTACCCTCCCCACATATTTATATATGTATATATAAACAATAGCTTTTGAAGTTGTGATTTGAAACATCCTAATCTAAGTGAAAAAATAAGGGAACAAACTTTGTATCAAGGAACATATGTGTGGTACATCTGATTTTATATCTTAGGAAGAAAATATTTTCTCTCAAATACTGTTTGAATAAAATGATTGATGACTTAATTCCTATATAATTATCCATAGATATATGTAAATAGATCAATTTGTTACTGGACATTTTCCTAAAGATGGAAAGAAATCATTATGTTTTTAAAATCAAAGTTATTTTTGGAGAATATTTTTTTTATAATTTTCAATCCACTAATTATAACTTATAATTAAATGTTATATTTGTTATATTGTACTGGATATTGCAGATATTAAAGCAATTAAAAATAGGAGTTGTGCAACAGAAATTATGAAAATTTACATGGAAACCATGTTTCTATCTTTTTTCTTCCCCACATAGAAAAGACAGCTAAGTATTTTACTCTGACCCATTTCTATGATGTAAAGGTACCTTTTGTACTTCACTGGAATTATTACAGTTAAACAATTTAGTAGAATGCAAATTTGTGTTTTTGTTATTTTCTAATGGCTATTTTGCATATTAAAGGTAAAACCTTCCCTAAAATATGCAGTATTCTGTTGATTATGCCAGCTCTTTTCTCATTCTGTTAAGGCTATAAATAAAGTTTCTATTTAAGGCTGGCATTATATCAACCCACCTGCTTTTCGAAGGGAGAAAAAAAAAATCACTCAACCTGCAGATTGCTGTCACTTTGTGATTATGTGAATGGTAAGTCTCAACTTTAAAAGGCTTAGGCTTTTTTTTAAAATGCAATTTACCATTGAACAATTACCCACCGATCTGAGTACGAATGAAGCAAAATACTCCTGGAGAGATCATTCATTGATGAGGTATGGTGGTTCTGGGAGATGACAGTGATAATCCAGGGGTGGATGGGGAAAGGGCAATCATTTCTGTTGTGGTCAGGAAAGGGAGTAGGAATATGGAGACATGAAAGCTTTTCTTTTCTGTGGCCTATCCCTGGGGAATTGGTAGTCCCTATTCTTGCTCTTCTGGCTCTTCATTCTTTCTTATTCCTGGACTACAATCTAAAATTGTAGATTGTAGTCCAGGAATGGGGTAAGTGTGGGAGAAGAGACATTACAAGTGAAGGAAAATCTGGGGCACAGGTAACCTTATCATTTTTAGATTTCCATATCTTGGAACAAAAATACCATCAGCTTCATACCTATTTTAGAAAAATTAACATTTTATACATTTCTTAACTAAATCACCTTTTTGCTGCAAATGTTTCATTGTAGACAATCTATTGAAGAGCTCACATAAGATATGAAGTTTCCATTTTTTAATAGAAAACATGCAGCTACATTTACTGTTCCCCAAACAAATGAGATTTGGAAACCCGCTGTTAATGGTTGATTGAAATTATAGCTAAGTAAGCAAAATCTTGCAAGTAGAGATTTATGTCCCTTTGTCTTAATTGTTTGTTAGGTGATTTAAATAAATATCATGACAAGTCAGCTGTCATTTTGATCTTGAAGAGAGCTATGAAACTGTCTCTTCCCTGTCATCATACATTTTTCTAGACTGAGAATAAGAAGAGTCTCATGAGGAATCTTTCTTGAAGTTGTAAAATAGAGTGCATTTGAGAGGTCTCTATGATTGTTTGCCCAAATATCAGAAAGTCTCCTCTATTGCCTAATTGAATTGTGTAGTTCTGACACATTAACACATGCAATACACATCCACACAGGATTTTCCACACAGAACTGACAGAATAACTAAAAAAAAAAAAAACTAAAGCAGAAAATAGTTCAGTTGATAAGAGTTTCTAAAACCAATCATATAAAATCATTGAACTAAATAGGCACATATTGTCCTTTAGTTCTGTAATAAAGGACTTTAATGTAAAACCCTTAATCTAGAACCTTAATCTAGGACTTTATTCCTGTGATAAAGATGATACATCTATCTTTCAAACCCTAAGTACAATTAAGAATGAATGGCATTGGCCCAAAGGATTTGTTACTAGGCTTTTATGCCACAAAGTTCATTTGAAGTTGTTTATGTGTGATAGATAAAAGTGTCGAGCCACAGGTAAAGGAAATTTAAAAGGACACTGATGATTACTAAGGGGCATAGTACTTATTTTTATTCAGTTAGACTTACTCAAAAAATAAAAAAATAAGAAAGAAGACAGTGAAATAAATCTGTTTTTTTTTTTCAACCATTCTTTAAACTTTGGGTACATATTTCTGTTATATTTAAGTTTTCTAAACTGAAAATGTGCTGTTTACTAAGATTTTCTTAGAAAGTGAAAAGAAATAATCAATGCAATTTATTAGTTTTTAAGCAGAGTTCCTGAAGTGAGAATAGAAGTCTCAACACAAAGATAAAGGGAGTCTCTAGAAAGGTAAATTAATCAACAAGGAATCTTGTTCAGTGATTATTCTCCAAGATCACATACTTATTTTGTGTTTTCTAATATGTAAATATATTTGTCCTACTTGAGTATAGAAAAGAATTCAAACTTCCCTGAAGATGGAAATATTTTTTTCTAAAGTTAATATTTTGTTTCTTTTCTAGGTTCTGAAAAATAAAAAAAAATTGAACATATCACCAAATAATAAAAACTATATGAGTACTGAAGGGTAAATCTGGAATGTTATATATTGCTGGAGAGTTAACTCAGTGGTAAGAAAAATTTTGAGAGATGACCAAAACTAGACTTATGTCAAAAGTCCTTGGAAAATGTCAAGTACCTGTTCATAGTTCGAGAATTTTTAAAAAGCTCTTAATTATAAATTCAATACTAACGAAAAGAAGTTTTACAAAAGGAATAATAAGAATTTGAAGGAAAGTTGAGATCCTTGCCAGGATCATATTAGGTCACATCACTTGGTGTATTTGAGTCTAATATATTGGATATTTATTTCAAATATTTGCAGAAAATGCTGAACTGAGATCATTATAATTCTACTCCATTAAAATCTTTGAGTGAATTAATGTATTAAATATTTACCTTCTTTAGAGAGAAAAAGTATTTCTCTGAAGAGGCTTATTATATATATTTGGAGAACTGGTCAACATGCAAAAATTCTATCTCTTTTTAGGATGATTTAAGAAAAATCATCTTGGACAAAGATGACTCAAAGGTGACAAGTAAGGGGAAGATTTGTCCTATAAAATGTTATTATTTGCCATATTCTAGTTTGACCTAATTAAAAGCTACCCTGAAGTCAAAAGGGAAAATTGTTTTTTATGAAATTTGAAACTGTAGACTCAAATGATAGACAATTAACACAAAATCTGCACCAATAATGAGAATGTAAAAAGTTAACAGTCATCCAATTTCTAATAAGTTCATTACTATGTTATTTCCTATAGAAAGGTAAAGATCATCCAAAAATATTTGACCAGTACATTACTAATATATTTACTTGAGCTAGTTGGTAAGTATCTTGTAATCTATTATATTCCAACTCAAGTATTTACTCTTATTACAAACAATGATTTAGGATGTTTCAGAAGAAACATGAAACTTCTCAAAACATTCAGTCTCAGAAGTGTATTTTACCTTAATTTTGACAAAACCATGACTATGGGACACCAGTTTTTATGTTACCAATAGTAAAATTATGCTCAAATAATAAAAGAAATATATCTATAAAGAAATACCAACGTAAAAATTAATTGGGATTTTTGCTCATAGAATTTTTCTAATTTATTAGGCTCCTGTAGATTGTAAACTTTGAGATGTGGTTATGGAAAGCAACAGTTTGTTCCACTGAATATACTATGGACCTCCTTTTTAAGGTAAATGAATAAATTAATATTTTTATGATCCAGAGATGGTAATCCTTTGGAGTATAATCTCTCTGATAATGGAATAAAAACTGAAAGTTGTGTGAAAAACTTTTTATGGATAGGTTAACTTTAATTTTATTTGACTGATTTGTTTTTTGTTGATTTTTGTTTGGAAAATTAGTGGTTATAATCACAATATTCTTTAATTTATTGCTCTAATTCCCTTTGTATTTATGTGGTAGATTTAAGTCCTATCTGTATATGATATTACAAAATTAAGACAATTTATTTTCTATCAAATTCTTGGATACTCCATTTTAACATTTTTTTTTTGCAAATTAGAATGACCTTGTATGATTTTTGAAATCTGAAAGATCCATTGCATTTGTACACACATTAAAACTGTTATAGGATATATACAGCAAGTCTTGATTTCTACTGTTCAATATAAATGAGGTGATAGTAACATGTGAGAAATTTCTAAAATACCTATGGGAGAATCAGACAATTTGACCTTTTAATTTTATTTTCTATTCCTTATTTATGGATTATGTTGTGCTGCTAGTCAATTACAAAATTCTGGACCATATGCTTTTCAATTGGATAAATTAAATTTATTTGAGTTCTGGAAAATTTTAATATTAGAAGTGTCATCTGTATGAATGTCTTTTCAAAAAACAAACGCAGGAATTCATTTTTAGCTTCCATGTCCCGCAACGGAGAGGTCTTAATTTAATATCACTCAAAATATAGATAGTACTAAAATCTTTCTCTGTATGTTGATTAACTATATCACAATAATAGTGAATATGCATGTAGAATATGCATACATTGACACTATAGTTAATGCATTATTAGCTTTGAAAACAGTTCTTCAACATTTAGTCAAATGAGGTATCTCATTTGAACAGATCTATGGTGGAAAAGGCATGATGCCATTTTTTAAAAAACTGTAATGTTTTTGGGGGCCCACAACCAGCTGTGTAAGGGCTTGCTCCGGGCTATGTGCTCAGGAGACCATATGTAGTGGTTGGTATGGAACCCGGGTTGACCACATGCCAAGCAAGTAATCACTGTATAATCTGTTTGGCCCATTAAAATAAAATCTTTTGAATAACAATAATTGGTGCAAGTTTAATTGGGAAAATATTCTTAGGGTCAGAAGATTGAAAGTGCCAGCACAATTTAGCAAATTTTAAGGGGTTAATCTTTTTCCTCACTAGAGAGAAAAAAAAGTTAGCATTTCCACTTTGTTATTCTTTACCTCTTTAAAAGCAAGTCAGATGCAAGTTGTCTAAACAAAGTAAGTTAACAAAAACAACCAATGCTTATTTGGTAAGGAAATAGGAGAAACTCTAAAGTTGTCCCCTTTAGGCTACTGCTGTGTGGACCATATTTGAATAGACATCAGAATGGCAGTAGATAGATCTTTCCTTTGGCAACAATTCATCCTTCAGGCATCTATCAGTTTGCTAGTTAAACAGGTCCTTAGTTGCATTAACATAGTGTTGTGCATGTGTCACCCTGGTTTGTGTTGGCATCTAAGAAGAACTTCCTATCCAGAAAATGTTTGGACATCTGAATTCTTGACTATGAAGTGAATATTAACCTAGAAGTATATATATATATATATATATATATATATATATATATATATATATATATATATATATATATATATATGAATAACCTCTCTGTTTTCTATTGACCCATTATTAGTAACTGATGAAAGTAAAATCAAGTTCTTGATGATTTTTATTTTTAACACCTACCTTTCATTTTACAGGTACTACCAGTGGCACATCACCTTCTGGAGAAACCAAGGGCTTTTTTTTTTACAGTAAACTGGTCCAGTGTGATATCACAAGTATAAAAAATATTCCATTCTGTATCAAAACTAGGCACATGCCTTTATTTATAGTAACAGAAGTTAACAGAGTAGAGCAGTTTTGCCATGGGTCCTTTATCTAGGCATCCTACATCAGACAATTGCATCTTTCAACATGTCTCTGCCCATAACTCCAGGGATCTAGTCTCAAGGTTATCTGTATGTAAAGGAAGGTGAAATCACATTTGGATCTATATTGGTGAGTAACTAAAAGCACAACCTCTCATTCATATTGCTTTAAAACATATACAGCATATATGTTTAAAAAAAAGAAAAGAATATATTGATTTTTTTTTGGTGTGTGATACTGAACCAACAATATGGTATAATGCAAGGCTTTTAACAAATGGCAATCATAGATACAAATTTTTCTGTAGAGTATGTTTTAGACAAATGTGTCTTTTTAATATGTAAATCCTACATTGTAGGTTGTTCTTTTTATATTTTCTTTTTTTTTTTTTTTTGCAATGGTAGAAAATGTTGAATAATTGTCCATGAGCATGAGCCAAAGGTTCAGGTTCATTACTGAGATCCCCAGAATGCCAATATTTGCAATGCAAACAATTAGTATCCCACTGTGTGAAGGGCTGTGACACATGCCTGCCTGCCTCTTGATGGAGAGTCTCTGTAAGAAGTCCTCCTGCTTCCAAGGACCCTGCTTTGACACAGGGGCAGCTTCTCTACGCTGCCTATTCACTTGTAATTCGCTGTGCCAGGTTGTCTTAGTGGTTACCAGCCATGACACAGAACAATCCTATGAATGGTAGACCCTCAGATCATTTTCATGTTGAACCTCCTGGGTCCAGCCACCTCCCCTTCCACAACAGCACCATTGTTTTTGCGGGGCACATATTCAAGGTCAATGCTGTTTTTATGCTTGCCTTTCCCTCGGCTCCACACAAAAAGGAGAAGAAAACAAAATAAAACCACTCCCAGGAATGTGAAACAGCCCATAGCTGTAGACACCAAGATTGTTTTAAGGTCCAGGGAAAAAGTGTTGGCATTAGTGCCATTAGAAATGGTGTCATTGGCGTCAGTCATGTACATAGGGGTCCTGTTGGCGTAGAGGAAGCGGTCTGATGTGAATCCTTTCACAGTTAAGGAGGCCGTGAAGGTATCGTTCCCAGCCGCATTGCTCGCAATGCAAATGTACATCCCACTGTCTTGATCTTGAGCAAAGCGGATTTCCAAAGTGCCATCGCCCAGCACTGTAGCTCTTCCGTTGGACTTGGTGGTGATAAAACGCCTTCGAGGTGTCACCCAGGAAATCACAGGTTGTGGATCTCCATCAGCATTGCACTCTAGCTGTACGGTCTGTCCTTCATCCACGAGCAGGTGCTGCAACTTCTTCTCTCGGATTTTGGGTTTTTTGCAGGTAAAGTAAAAAGAAAGTGCCGTACTATGGAAATCCTTGAAGGACCTCTCACGAATGGTGTCTGGTCCAGCACACATGGGCTGCTGTCCCCCAAACTGCAGAGTGGGGTTCCTCTGCAGAATCCAAAGGAGACGGCAATCACAGGCCAGAGGGTTGTTGTTGATGCTCAGGACCTCCAAAGCCCTAGGGGAGGAGAAGACATTTTCTTCCAAGGTTTCCAACAGATTCTGAGACACATTGAGCACTCGAAGGAAACGGAGCCCTTGAAAGGAGTGAGGCTCAATGGAACGGAGCTGGGCCCCCACGATATGAAGCTCCTGAAGGCGGATTAGGTCTGAGAACATGCCGGCTTCGATAGTGCTGATGGGATTGTAGGAGAGATTAAGGTGAGTCAGATACACCAGATGTTTGAAGGCCAGAAAGGGGACTGTGGACAGGTTGGTATTGGTGATGGAGAGAGACGTTAGATTGAGACCGTAGAGGCTATTGGCAGGCATCATATCTAGTAAAGGCCAATAGTCTATCTCTAGATGTTTCAGGTGGAACAATCTCTTAAAGGCATACACGGGCATATTGTTGATATTGAGATGCTTCAGGTGCAGGCTGATGAGGCTGCGGAGGTGAGAGAGGGCTTCTGTTGGTACTGCTGTTAGGTTGCATTTCTCCAGAGTGAGCTGCTCCAAGCTGAGCAGCCCACTGAAGGCCCTGTGTGATATATACACCAAATCATTGTCCCCCACTTCTAGCGACTTCAGGTTATGCAGATCCTGGAACATATAGTCCAGCAAGATGACAATCTTATTCTCACTAATGTCAAGCTTGGTGAGGTTGGAGAGCCCCGTGAATACTCCCAATGGGACCAACTTCAAGCGATTGCCCTTAAGTCGGAGGGAACGTAGGTTAAAGAGATTGTTAAATGCTCCTGGTTCCACATTGGCAATGATGTTGTCACTCAAGTCTATCTCCTCCAATAGAGGATAGGATATAAATTCTTCAGGGTTGACGCTCTTCAGTCTGTTTTTGCTGAGATCCAATATTTTGGTCTCGATCGGAATGCCCTCTGGGATAGCGATCAACCTCCTTCTATGACAGCTAACAGACTTGTTTTGAGCAGAACACTCGCAGCGAGCAGGGCAGCCAATGGTGGATCCCATGAAGATTAACACCACAGCCAGACCCAGGTATGGCTGCCAACATGATATGGCCGTGTGAAGCATGACTCCACCTCTTAGTCTATGCCTTGGTCAGGAGCCTGCAGAAGAAGGGGCAAAAGAAGGAAGAAGAAAATTTTAGTTAGAACAGTTAGGTAAGGAATATGTGATCATACA
>PVKC010024394.1:0-16897 GCA_004027635.1 Crocidura indochinensis | reverse complement strand
CAGATGCCTCAACATGCTGCCTCCTCCAGGGGGTACACCCCTGTCTAGGATAGCTTCCAACACCTCTGCCCTGCTGCAAGCTGAGATGGAACCATCTCCCTGTCAGGTCCCAGGCCCAGAGCCTCTGACAGAGCAGTGAGACAAGTCCTTCCCATGCCAACAGAGGCCAGTCAGAGAGGTGTGGTCCCCCAGGCAGCACAGCATGGTGCCAGCATCTTCTCTGACCTGCAAGGTTGTGAGTACATTTTTCCTGACTGCCCTAGGCCTTGGACCCTGAACAGAAGTGGACAGAATTGTCAACAGTGGACTGGGGGCAGTTGCGGCTCCAATTTGGGTGAAGTTTGTGCAAAGCCCTCAGAGGTGTGGGATGACCTCCTGCCTGGCACACCCTCATGCCTCCCAGAAGCTTCTGTCTGTATCTCTACTGGGAAGGCTGGGGAGCCCCAGGGGTCCCCCTGAGTGGGACACAGCTGGCTGAGGAGGTGTAATGGAGCTGCAGTGATGGTTGCACATTAGTGGGGTGGTCCAATTAGCGGTGGGAATGTGGGGCCCATTTTCCTACCACACAAGGGGGGGGTGGCAGAGTTGGTAGGTACAGAACTAAGGAAAAGGGAGAAACAGGTTCCAGCTCCCTCTCCACCGTCTGCCTGATGTGTGGGGCCTGGGAACTAGGAGTGCTAGCTCCTAGATTGCAGGGGTGCTGCTGTAGTGATTATTGTTTCCAGAACACTGCCCTGCCCAGCACCCCATGATAGATGGGGAGCCTGACCAGAGAAGAAAGCAGGCCAGGTGCTGCCCTGCCATAAGGAAGCACCACGCTGCTAAGGGGAAAAACAGGGTACAGTTGTGGGCAGTAGAGAAGAATGAGAGGGTGTGCAGAATGGGTGGGGGATGAGGACAAGTTAGGGTCTCCAAGAGAGAAGCAACACAGGGCTGGTCTGATGGGACGGCGCCTTCTCCCAGACCTGGGCCCTGTCCCTGCTCCTGCTGCCCACAGCAGGCCAACCTCCTCCTCCTTGTCAAATGTCAATAAGCCACCAGCCTGCACCCAAACCGGTTCCCAACAGGGCTGGCCCTGGGCTGCAAACCCAATGGGCAGAGGTCAGGGGTAAGGCACTTCCCTCCAGGTTCATACCGGTCCCTCACCTTCCTCACAAACGCCTGTTCTCCCTGGAAACAGGCCTGCTGGGATCGCCCTGAGGGTGTCCAGCACATGCTCAAAGCAGCCACATTCTGGGTGGGAATCAGCCCGGACCATGGGCCTGCGGCGGTACAGAATCAGGGCAGGAGTGCGAGGGGCTGGCTAGCCTTGAACTAGACCCCAGAGCAGGACTGCGACAGGCTCACCTTGAACCAGACCTGCAGGGAGTCCAGACTCCACCACACACCCTGCTGGGCTCCCTGGGACACCCCCCACAGCAGCCCCTCACCTCCAGCTCCAGCTCCAGGCATGCAGGTGTCGCAGCTCCCCCGCACCTCCAGCGTTCAAGGCGCCCAGTCTCGCCCAGTCTCAGCCTGTCTGGGCGGCAGCTCCAGGTAAGGCCCCGCCTGCTCGTCTTGCCCCATTTCCGGCCGGCCCACAGCTGCCTCGCCTCCCCTCATTCCAGCGCGTCCCTGCAGGAGCTCCAAAGCCCCTGGGGTGCCAAGTGGCCCCACCTCCACCTTTCAGCACCGCCATTCGAAGACTGCTGCAGCCCATGGTCCCATGAGCCCAGGGGGTCACTGAGTGTCTGTGAGTCATAGTGCCCCCCCACCTAGAGCTGTGGTGGGGTGCTGCCCCCATCTATAATTACAGTCTATGCATGTTCCCTCCTGCCTGGTGTGAGAGCTCACCGCAGGCTCTCCTGGGCCCCAACAGACAGCAGCCGGATAAAGGCAAGGTGGTAAGGGGGTACAGGATAGGAAAGGGGGGCACAGTCAAGTTTAGACCACCTAGACAGTGAGAGGGAAGCACCTGCTCAGGGAGTTAAGTCAGTTGGGGTTCCAAAGGCTGATGCACCTGGCACCCTGCCCCCACCCACCCAGAATCAGTCCCAGACTGTTCCTCTCGGCAAGCCTGGCCTCAGACCCAAAAGGGTCTCCAAGGAAGCTTTGCACACTTAGACCCCTACCCCGAAAGTCCCCAGGATTAAGAGCCAAATTGGCACCAAAAAGCTCTTACAGGCCTTGGAAGACCTTTCTCTGGGACACCTATCTTCCTCCTCCTTGTCAAATGTCAACAATTTGCCAGCCTGCACCCAAACCAGTTCCCAGCAGGGCTAGCCCTGGACTGCAGAACCCAATGGGCAGAAGGCAGGGGTAAGCCACTTCCCTCCAGGTTCAAACTGGTCCCTCACCCTTCATCCCATGTGCCCCACAGACACCCAGGAGACCCTGGAACCCCATGAGCCCTGCCGGATGTCCACACCAAGCTCCAGCAAAGGGATCTGGTGTGGAGACACTTGGGGCATGGGGTGAAAGCGACAAGCAGGAAGGAAGGAATGCTGCTGGGGCTAGATGGAAGGACAGACGCTGGACAGACTTAGCTCTGTAGGCCACAAGGCCTCCCCACTGGCCTGCTGTTTTGAACCTGGCTCTGGTCGGGCACTCGACCCTCATCACTGTTCTCAAGACCTGAGCTGCAGCCAGTTCATTATCTATAATGAATTTACCTGACCTGTCTGATTGTTTGATCTCAGGCATAGAACAAAGAAAAAAATCAAAACACATAGTTACCTCTGCCCTCTCTTAACCAGGAGAGGCAGGGTATTAATGCATTAGCAGATAAAGATGAACCAGACTAGGGTAAAAGTTCTAGGGCAGGGGCCAGAGAGATAGTTTGGAGGTAGGGCATTTGCCTTGCAAGCAGAAGGACAGAGGTTCGAATCCCGACATCCCATATGGTCCCCTGAGCCCACCAGGAATGATTTCTGAGTGTAGAGCCAAGAGTAACCCCTGAGCACTGCCAGGTGTGACCCTCCCCCCAAAAGGAAAAAAGATCTAGGGCAAAATTTTGTCAGGGGCAGGGAGGGGCCAGAAAGTGGTTCTAGATCCCTCCGAAGGGGCTAGGAGAGCAGGCTGAAGAGATAATGGAGAGGGCACTGCCCTGCCTAGAAAGTAAGTTCAGGGAACAGAGAAATACCTACAAAGTCCCCCGGGGTTAGCAAGGGCACAGAGAGGTCAAGAACCCAGAGACTGAAAGGAGGATGTTAGGTAGAGAGTGAGCAGGGGCGAAGGACAGGTGGGCAGATGGGGCCACAGAGGCTAAGTCCAGAGAAGAGGACCAATAAGATGAGCTTAGCAGAGACGACATGCGGTCTCTTGTCCCCAACTCACCCTCTGTGCCCTATTTCCCTGGTAAATTCCCCCATTCTGCTCCTATGTCTGCCAGACCCAGGGTATGCCAACCAACACCCCTGCTCTGCTAGGCAGGAAGCTGTGGCCACCCCCTCCCACACACAGGGGAGCTGTCTGGAGTGGGTTTGAGGGATGACCCAGAGAGATGCAGGAGTACAGTTCAACTCCTGATGTCCCGGAGTTTCCCTGGGCCCTGAGCGCACTGTCCTTGGCCCAAAAATACCACTCAGGACTCTGATAAGGACCTGATAAGACCCAGGGGAGTTCCAGTCACTTCCTCTCTGCTTTGGGCAATGGCCCTAGTCCTGACACCCACACTCCATTACCCTATTACCTTGCCTTGTCAAACTAAGCAGGAAGATGACATGACCTCTTGTGTCACTAGCATCTTATGGACCATAACGCCTGTTCTGCTCTGCTCTGCTGACAGACACAATTCTAGAACCCGAGATCTTTCACCCCAGATTCCCTCTGGTCATCCCACCCCTACTCCATGAGAGCCTCAAGAAATACAGACCTCTGGGGCCCGGGAGATAGCATGGAGGTAAGGCGTTTGCCTTTCATGCAAAAGGTCATCGGTTCGAATCCCGGTGCCCCATATGGTCCCCCGTGCCTGCCAGGGGCAATTTCTGAGCATGGAGCCAGGAGTAGCCCCTGAGCACTGCCGGGTGTACCAAAAACCAAAAAAAAAAAAAAAGAAATACAGACCTTTGACAAAGAGACATTGGGAGGAAGGACCCGAGTTCTGACATCTCATGTTCTCATAGGATTCCCGCTTCTGAGAGTGAGGGCTACCCAAAAAACCTGGCAGTGAGCTTCCCATCTTCAAGAAGAACCAAGGAAGAAATCAGTAGGGTTGTGGCAGAGAAAGACCATGGCAAGAGGTAATGGCCTCAAAAGCCATTTTTCACTCACAGGCTAAGTCACAAGGACACTTTTTTGTGGTGGGGGGACACATCTGGCAGCACTTGGGAGCTATTCCCCTAAGCACTGGGGAGCTGCCCCCTAAGCAGTTGATGCCTTTGGTACTACCCGGTTCTGGGGATCTAGCCAAGGGGTCCTACATAGGAAGTAACTGCTCCAGCCCTTGAGCATTCCCCAGTCTCACCTGGACCAATTTTTATGAAAGTGCATATTTCGTTGCTAAACTGAGTTTCCACAAAACAGAGGTGCCTTGGATTTGAGGAAACCCAGGACAGGGGGTTGAGCACAGCCATGACTTGCTTCTCTGCAAAGCCTTGTCCAAGCTACAAGATTTTGAAAAGGAGAGGAGAGCTGGGTCCCCATGCTCTGGGACTGAAACTGCTGCTGAGTCCTGAGGTTACCTCTACTGTCCCCTATGGTGCTGAGACAGCACCTTTTGCAGCACAGAGCAAGGGGAGAGCCCCCCACATTCCCCTGTGTCTACTGTACTTACCTCCTAGGTGCTCACGCTCAGCTGCCATGGCTGTGAGCCTTGGTGATCCCGGGGCCTAGGAGCCTATCTAAATCCACCTCTCTCTGGGTGTGATCCTAAGGGCTCCAAGCCCTTCTTCGAGCCCAAGTGAGTCGCCACTTGTGGAATGGGTGTATCGTGAGGATTCCATCAATGTTTTCACGTGAATCACCATCCCCATTTCCGGACAGCTTGCCCCCTTCTCGTGGGTGGGAAAGTGAGAGGACGGATGCAGTCCAGCAGCAGGAACAATTGGTCCCAGCCACTCTTAGCCAGCACTTCTGACCATATGCTGGGCATTCTATGACTGAGGAAGCCATCCAGGCCAGCCCTAGGGTCTCTCTAGGTTCACCCTGAACCTAATACAGTTCTTCTAAGGTCAGGATAAGGTTGACTGTATCTGTATCTGTGTGTATCTGTATCTGTATCTGTGTGTCTTCAGCCCAGTGCTCCCATGTCTCCCTAGACTGCACCCAACACAGGAAGTGGCTGCTCCCCAGGCTAGGGCCTATACCACCAGCCAAGCAGGTCTTGATGCATCTATCTCTGGGAGAAGCATCCAGACCCTGTCCTGTCAGTGACAGGTGCCCTCCACTCTCCTCATGTCTTGAGAAGAGAAATTTCCCTGCCACCCCTGTTCCATTATGGTCCTCCTTCTCCAAGAAGTCCTCTTGGAAGTATTCCATCCCCACCTACAGAGAGTCAACCTCTGAACATCTGAGCCCTTATCTCTCTCTCTATCTCTCTCTCTTTCTCTCTCTCTCTATTTTTGAGCGATTTGGGGGCACCTGACAGTACTCAGGGCTTAGTCCTGGCTTTGGTATCAGGAATCACTCCTGACAGGACTTGAGAGAACACCAGGGACTGACCAAAGCAAGCTCCCTACCCACCATATAATTACTCTGACCACAAATGCTAATCTCTTGAGTGCCTCATTACGCTTAGTCCTATCCTTAAAAATCCCACAGGGACAGATCATTTAATCCCTTAAGGATTCCTCCAAAGAGATGTCATTCTTACAGTCAAGATGAGCCCCAGAGCCAGGAGTTGAACCCATATCTCTGTTGGATCCTTATTTCTCTGCCATGTGGCAGCTCCATATCTTCAGTCATTCACTTATTCCAAAATATCTGCCAAGTGCCCACTAAATGCCAGCTAATGGTCTCTATGGACAAAAGTCAGATATCACTTCTGTCTCACATACATCATAGCTTGATAGGGGTGAGAGATTAAAAAAAGATCACTGGTATAGTTAATTACAGATTCAGTAAGTATAAAGACAAGTAACTATAGAACAATGAAATGGAAATGCTAGAGATGGCATTTGGAACAAGATTTAGTCAATAATCCAGAAGCCTCTTATCACCTTCTTGTGTGAGGTGACATTTATAATAAGTCCATCCATCCATTATCCAGTGAATGTAGAAAGAATAGGCTTGAGTGCATAGAGAATAGGAGGCAGAGCAACAGCATAAGAGAAACCTTTAAGGGCCCGGAGAGATAGCACAGCGGTGTTTGCCTTGCAAGCAGCTGGTCCAGGACAAAAGGTGGTTGGTTCGAATCCTGGTGTCCCATATGGTCCCCCATGCCTGCCAGGAGCTATTTCTGAGCAGATAGCCAGGAGTAACCCCTGAGCACCGCCTGGTGTGGCCCAAAATAAAAAGAGAAACCTTTAAAAGCTCAAAGTGTTGGACTAACAGGTAACTGGTAAGTGTGGCCAAGGCAAGGGGCAAAGGTCAGGACTCTGAAGACAGGGAAGGGTCTGCAACCTTAAACTCAGGGATAGAGTCAGAAAGGCTTTCAGCATTGATGACACATCACAGAAAGTAGCTTAAGGACCCTAGTCCACCATGACCAGATCAAAACTACTGTTCAAGATTGGATGAAGGGGCCAGAGTGGTGGTACAACAGATAGGGTGCCTTGTATAAAGTCATTCAATTCCCTATACTTCATATGTCCCACACCACCAGGAGAGATCCCTGAGTGTAGAGCCAGAATTGAGCCATGAATACTGCTGGGTGTAGCTCAAGAGAAAAATACTGAATCAAGAATGCCTCTAATCCACCCTGGATCAGGCTTGATCAGAAATTCATCTGCTCACACCAATGTGTCCCAACCAAAAGAGGTAAAAAAAAAAAAGAACCAAACAGGATTCTGGAAGAAGTCCCCCAACACAGAAAAGAACCTTCCACTCCATCCTGTGGAGACAATGGCTCACTTAGTGGTCACTCATTGACTGGTCCACCCAGAGAATTTGCTCCAGTATATTGCACCCATCCATCCTTCATCCATCTGCATCCTTCAGCCATCCACCCATCCTCATCATCTCATCCATTCATCATCCACCCATCCACCTACCCACTCACGCATCTATGCATTATCCATCTATCCATCAATAGATAATCCTATCGATTATCCATACATGCACCCATCCATTGCATCATCATCCATCAGCTGTCAATACACTCATCATCCATCCATTATCCATCCACCCACTCATCCATCATCATTTGGGGGTGGGGGGTTGGGTCACACCCAGCAGTGCTCAGAGGTTACTCCTGGATTTATGCTGAGAAATTACTCCTGGTAGGCTCAGGGGACCATATGGGATGCCAGGATTCGAACCACCAACCTGTGTGCAAGGCAAAAGCCTTACATCCATGCTATCTCTCCAGTCCCCATCATTCATTTATTGATCTATCTATCTGCTCACTAATCAATTGTCCATCCAGCCATTCATTATCCTTTCATCCATCATCTATCCACCCATCATCATCCATCTACCCACATTCTCACCTATCTATCCATCATCCATCCATTCCTCATTTATCCATCCACCCATTCATCCATCCAACAGTCCATCCTTCTATCAGGCAGCACATTTATTTACCAGCAGCTCTCTGAAGTCTAGTCTTGGTCTCTGCCTCTGTCCCATCCCTGCCCCGTCTCTCTGAATATCCTACTGACATTAACATTGACTTTGACATTAGCAAGTGAGGTGGAAATAAAAGGATGAAGATGTTTGTCGAGTCTGCTGGTTCATCAATGATGTGGGAAGTTGTTGAACTGGGAAATGTCTCCATGTTCCAGAATCCTGGCTGAATCAGACAGTGGCTTTTGACTATTGGACTGAATGAGTGAACAGTTTTCCATTTTGCTGAGCTATTCATGCTGTGGTGACCACAGACATGAGCCAGAGGATTCAATGGTCTTGTAAGCATTTCCCCTCCCATTTCTTAAATCTCCTGAGACAAAAAAAAAAAAAAAAAAGCAAAAGAGTAAACCAAGGTCCAATTTGGTCCAATTTGTGGCAATCAAAGCAGGTGACTCCAAGAGTAGATATGAGCCTGGTGCTGTGAATTTGAGGCAAAGAGGCTCAATTGGGGCCTTCCACAGTATAAATGCATGTTCCCACTTCTGGAAGTCATAACTCTGAGGTTAAGGACTAAATGGGACCAGTTCCATCTGAGGTCTGTGAGAGATTGTCCCATGCTCCTCCTAGTTTGGGGAAGTTGTGATGCTCTGGGTTCATTGGTTACAGATTCTTGACCCTAATCCTGCATTCATCTCCACATGTCCATCTTCTGTCTAAACAAACACCCTCTTCAGAGTGTCCCCATCCCCTTGGGTTACCTCTGACTCAGTGATCTCACAGTAATTTGGCTCTCTACAAACATCTCCAAAGAGAATAACTCTCCAAAGTCCAGGGCAGAGTGTCAGCACTTCAGCATATGGCAGGAGACAAGTCAATTCATAACAGTCAAAAATAGAAAAGACACAGAGGGGCCCGGGAGATAGCATGGAGGTAAGGCATTTGCCTTTCATGCAAAAGGTCATCGGTTCGAATCCCGGTGCCCCATATGGTCCCCTGTGCCTGCCAGGAGCAATTTCTGAGCATGGAGCCAGGAGTAACCCCTGAGCACTGCCAGGTGTGACCCCCAAAAAAAAGACACAGAAAAAATGCTAATAAGTAGGACTGGAAAGAAAGCATGTGCTTTGCAAGCAGGAGCCCCAAATTAGATATTTAACACTGTGTGCACCCCCCCAAGCACCGCTTGTAGGTAGCACCAAGCCAGAAGTAACACCTAAGCACTGAAGAGGGTGTCACCTAACCCAAAAATTTACCATGATAACTAGAAAGTGATGCATTTTGAGTATTGATCACCCCTTTGAGTATAACTGAAAACTGTGATTTACTGTCATGTTTAATGATTAACCCAGCCTGTGTAACCCCAGAAAAAAGTTTACACATATACTGCCCGCCCCCCAGCCTAGCTCAAGTCTCCTGAAGAGCTCCCTCCTGGCTGGAAGAGGGATAGGTTAAGTAAAGCCAGGCATAGATACTAAAAAACTTTTCTCCAAAACCTGTTCTTCTCCAGTAGGACAGGGCACACCAGTGACAAGCCATGGCCCCAGGGCTGCCCAGGGCAGAGCTTCCAGGAACAGACAATGTGAGCACTGACAGAGGAAGCTCCTGAGAAACAGGTCTGTATTGATCCAGTCTCCTTCAGCAACCAAGGTTCTATAAACCAGAAAAACCAGGACAATTGGCCAAGCCCACCTCTAGATAAATTCAAGGAAAAGAAAAAGGAAGGAAGGTGTCTCCACTTTTCCAGGAGCTTATGGCCTTGAGGCTCAACTCTGACCCCACTCAGAAAGGATCTGCAGAGAACAGGGTGTCATGTCTGTGGGATGGATAGGGGATAGCAATGGGGAATAGGGGCAGGCAACCCTACCCTGAAGTAGTTTGTGAGCACAGGTCACCAGACTCAAATCTAGTGTCCTCACTGCCACATGAGTGGACCTTGTCACTTTGAGCCTCAGTTTCTCCATCTGTATCAGGTTCCCACCTCACTGCAAGGTAGTGCCATTATGGGGAATCAGTCCTGGAAAGCCTAAGGTCCAGCAAACAGGTGGCTCTGTGTGGAGCAGGGATGGGTAAGAATTCCTTGGGGAACTAGCTCATGTCTGCTAATGTCCGTTCAAGGAGAGCGAAACTCAGAACCAAGGTATCATCCTCCAGAGTCCCTAGTGTTCCTGATGTTTGTGTGATACAAAGAGTGTCTGGGACTGGAGCCATAGTGCAGCAAAGAGGCTGTTTGCCTTGCACTTGGCCAGCTTGAGTCTGATCCTTAACATCCCATATGCTACTGTGAGCATGACTGGGAGAGTACCCTGAGCAACAAGGCAGAAGAAATCCCTGTTCATCGCCACATGTGACCTCAAAATCAACACAGAGAGAAACAGAGAGAGACAGAGACAGTGACAGAGACAGAGAGAGAAGTAAAATTCCTGCCCTAGAGGCAGGCAAAGGGGCAGGTGAGAGGGAAATTGCAGACATTGAAGGATGTTGTACATTGTAAGTCTGAAAACTCAATCATGAACAACTTTGTATCCACAGTGTTTAAATAAAAGAAAAAAAAACAATAGACTTCCCACTTCAAGCACAAGAAAAATAGGGAAGATTTTTGTTTCCCAAACAAAATATTAGCTAAGCACAATTTCTAAATTGTATGGAACTAGTATAAAAATACCAAAGCGACATTTTCAAAATAGCATTTTGTTAAATTCTTTCTTCTTATTCATTCTTAGAACCATTTTAATTTTTTTGTGTGTGTGTGTGACTTTTGGGTCACACCCGGCAGTGCTCAGGGATTACTCCCGGCTCCATGCTCAGAAATTGCTCTTGGCAGGCACGGGGGGTACCATATAGGGCACCAGGATTCGAACCGATGACCTTTTGCATGAAAGGCAAACGCTTTACCTCCATGCTATCACCCGGGCCCCAAATTATTTGCTTTTTAAAGAACAATAAATGTGGGGCTGGTGAGGTGGTGCTAGAGGTAAGGTGTCTGCCTTGCAAGCTATAGCCAAGGAAGGACTGTGGTTCGATCCCCCAGCATCCCATATGGTCCCCCCAAGCCAGGAGCAATTTCTGAGCGCTTAGCTGGGAGTAATCCCTGAGCATCAAACGGGTGTGTCCCGGAAAAAAAAAGAACAATATATGTTCCCTTTTAAAATTTACAAAAAAAGAAGACAGACTGACAGACAGCCCAAACCTCAGGAAGCTGTGTCCCTTGATACATATAAATAATTTGAAACAAAATGTCATGATATGAATTTGGGGCCCAGTGGAGTTGCACCAGGATATTTTGGGGGTATATGCTTAGAATAACTGACAGGAAACAGCCCACTCGTGATGACACCAAGCCTGGAGTAAGAGGTGTAAGAGCAGCATGAACCAGAGAGGGTGTCTATGTTTTCAGGGTGTTTCTGAAAAGCCCCCTAGAACTTACCAGGCCCTGCAGAGAGGCTCCAGCAACTGGGGTTGTCCAGCCTCCTGTTCACTGGCCCACAGACCTGGCACAGTGGAAACCTCCCTCTGCAGGATTGGGGTGAGAAAGGCACTTGGATCACACCCCCTGACTGAAACCTGCCACTCTGCAGCAATCCTGACTCAACCTACAGTTCAGCCACTCTCCCGGCCAACGGTGCACAAAACACGGGTTCCCAAGCCCTGCCACCAGCCCTGGAAAGACAGAGGCAAGACTCAGTGTCAGGCTCCCGTAATCATCACTTCACCCTAAGTGATCCTCTCCATGCCACCCAATTCTTGCTGCTCTCCAGAACTGCTACTCACACTCAGGTAGCTGAATTCATGGCCGCCGTGCAGGAAAGATGTAAGTGCCTTGCACACAGGCTTTGCACACACATTCCTGCACATACACCTTTGCACTCATACCCATTCTTTCATATTTCAGTTTCTGTTCCTGTCCCAAAGGAGTTTCAAACTACTTAATTTACCAAGCTAGACAGCCCAGCCAGTGAGTGCAGGACGGACTTGGGGAGCAGGTTATATGGCTGTAGAGCCAGGGTGAATAGAAGGTACGGACCAATTTGAGAAACCCATGTACCCCCGAAGAGCTGTCACTGAAGAGATCTTGGTCCTGTGGGTCCACTCCCTTAAATTTTCTAGAGATGTTGGAATTCTGATTTCCCTGTGTCCTTCTCAATTGCCCAAAGTTGGGGATTAATTTTCATGAGACATGGGGTCCAGCAAAGGGTCCAGACATGGGGTCCAGCACCCAATCCATGGGGAATTCTCCAGCATCCCTTTTGAGCTGCAGGACAGAGTTTCAGGACTGAGATATTTCCACATGCCACATGAAGGAGTTGGGGGAAGAGGGTAGGGTAGAGGGGTGCAGGGAAGCGCTCAACCAGGAGGAAGAACAGATGCTAAGAGGTGATAAAGTGTTATGTATGAAACCGGATCAGCAACAGTACTGAAAACCACAGTGCAAACATTTCTCATTGAAGAAGACTGGTGGGTGGGGAGGGAAAAGGAGGGGAGCATTGGTGGAAGGAAGTGGGCTTGGTAAGAGGATAGTTGTGGAACCATAACCATTGCATGCCTAAAACTCAAACATGTAGTTTCCAAAGACTAGACTTTTAATTACATTTTCTTATTTAAAAGGGAGGGGCAGAGAGATAGCACAGCAGTAGGGCATTTGCCTTGCATGCGGCTGACCTGAGAGGGACCCCATTCGATTCTCAGCAACCCATATTGCATCCATATCCCTCAGCCTGCCAAGGCCAATATCTGAGTGCAGAGCCAGAAGTACCCCCTTAGCACTGCTGGGTGTGGCTTCCAAACCAACAATCAATCAAGTTTAAAAAAAAAAGAAATTTATTGGTTCCCCGAAACCAGTGTGGTCCTGTGACACAGAGCAGCCCTTGTCAATGGGGAGATAATGATGAAAGTCTGGGTCCAGAATGGGGTTTATATCCCATCACTCATCACACCATCCCCCAAGATAAATACTACTGCTGCCCACTGTCCCCCCCAGAGGAAGACTGAGGTGTGTCCATCGAGAAACGAACTCGGGCTGTCCTATCATCTCTGTGGGTTCTGTCAACCAAGAGGGGCTTAGCAGGGATGGGTAAGAGCTTCCAGATAAGGGCACCCCCCCAACCCCAGCACAGAGCCTGCTCCAAGGGGACAGACGAGTCCAGTACACAAAAGAACAGACACGAACATGAATAAAAGTCAGACCTGGGCACATCCCTTACTAGCATCATTGTCACTAGCATCAGTGACAAAGGTGGGTGCAGAGCATAGGCTTCCAGACAGGACCAAGGAATACTGAGACTGAGTAACCTGTGGGTTCCTTGCCCCTCTAAGCCAGGCATCAGCAATAAGGAGGGATCAGGATCTGTAGGGTCCCCTGGGGTACAGAGAACTCTCCAGGGGACATAAGGAAGGCTGGAAGACAGCAGGTGTGGGGGGTTGAGACCCTGCCAGTACCCCCACCTCTCACAGGCCTCTTTGTGCCAGATGCCCCACCCCCTGCCATCTGCCTGGTCCCTGGGGTCCCAGTGCCCCTGGCAGCCTAGTTTGCTCATGTGATGCCCCATCTGCTATGAGTCACAAGGTGACAGGACCTGCCCAGACACTGAGGCCTGGGGGAGATGATGCTGGGGCCTAGGGGAGGAGATGCTGGCATCTGGGAGGTGATGCTGAGGTCTGGGGTTTTGCTGTCACATTTCCCCCCCTAACTCCAGGAAGCCCCACCCTAGAAGCTCTGCTGAGCAGTGACAGGAGCTGTAGCACTCTCCCTGCCTCATCTTTATCCTGGTGGGCCCTGCTTAGCTCTTATGGCAACACACACACACACACACACACCATCTATCCTCACAGTCCTGCAGTTCTCATATCCCCAAAACCCCCAGCTGAAAAGGTCTCAGACCAGACTCCTGTTCTTTAGCCCACACTTGCTGTGTGACTACTGGTGAATCACTGCCCTTTCAGGGCCCTTCCTAAAAGTCATGTTTTCTTTTCTTTTCTTTTTTCTTTTTTTGTGGTTTTTTTTTGGGGGGGGTCACACCCGGCAGTGCTCAGGGGTTACTCCTGGCTCCATGCTCAGAAATTGCCCCTGGCAGGCACGGGGGACCATATGGGGCACCGGGAATAGAACCGATGACCTTTTGCATGAAAGGCAAACGCCTTACCTCCATGCTATCTCCTGGGTCCCATGTTTTCTTTTCTTTTCGTTTTTTCTTTTGAAGTAAAAATAGTATTTATTCAAAAGTGCTGAGGAAGGGGAGGAAGAGGATAAGAAAGAGAGTGCACTGGCTTCTCCCAAGGAGGAGAGAGCACCCACACACAACCCAGCAGAAAAGTCCATATCTCCAGAGGGGAGGTGCCAGCCACATGTGCCTATAAGTCAATTCTAATTTGATTGTCCTGGCAACTTTGTCCCGCCTTAATGGTTTCAGATGCTCGTGACAGGTGGGAATTGCTCCGAGGGACTTGGGTGTCAGGGGGCCGTTGAGGCCACAGTCTTCCCCTGTGTGGTCATGGGAGACGGAAGGGGGGGTGCAGCAAGGAACCAAAAGCGGGGAACCCCAGGGATCAAAGTCTGCCCCTGAGCAGAGAATGACGCCTGCACAGTCCAGAGAACTGCACCTGCCGCTCAGCAAATACAGGGCAGCCACAACAGAGGACACCTGGACAGGCATCCAGCCAGAGCTTTGCCTACCCCAACCTGTTGAGCTGCTGCCAGAAACTGGGGCCCTCATCACAGAAATAGCCTATGTCACAGAAATAGTCAAGGGCATCTCATCACAGAAATAGCCTATGTCACAGAAATAGCCTGCCCTAAAGCCAAGCCAAAGGACCCAGGTCCCCTCCTCCCTTGGAGACGTGCACAAATTCTGAACCAGGCTTCCCTGGGCTCCGAATCTTAGGGAGTGACCTGCCCAGATCTGAGGTCAGCCTCAAACTGACAGAAAGAATTCAGCCACCCTGCAGGAAGAAAGATAAGTTAGTTCCTTCTCCACTTTCCAGGCCCACAAGAAGACATCGTGGTCTTTACAATTTACAATCAATAAATCAAGTTATTTATGACTCTGGACATCTGTGTAAGTGTCACAGGAAACTGGACCTTCTGATAAGTCCTTTCATTGCCCGGTGTTTTCACACCTGCACATCAAGAGTCTTGCTGAATATTTCAATGACCCTGCACTGTACAAAGGGCCCACAGTTCACCAGCCTTCACGTTCATGAGGCCTCATGAAGGTCAAGTGCTCAGACTATAGAGACCCCTGCTTTGCCACTAATCCAGGGGTCTCAAGCTCAATTTACCTGCGGGTCACAGGAGGCAAAGTCGGGGTGATCCTTGAGTGCAAAGTCAGTAGTAAGCCTTGAACATTGGGTGGTGTGACCCAAACAACTAAAACAAAGCAAAGCAAAAAAAGATTTCTCTAGAGCAGTGCCACAAAATGTTGTATGGAGGGCCATTTGTGACCCGCGGGCCGCAAGTTTGAGACAGTTAGGTCACGTACTTGACTCCTCTTAACCTCAGTTTTCCCATCTGAAGAAAAAGGATAGGTTTGATTTCTCCCAGCCAGTAGGCTCAGAAAGAACTCAGTTGCTCTGTGGCATTACTATCACACACCTATGACTCATGCACACAATTATTTAAAAAAAATAATTATTGTTCCAGGCATGGTTTTGTGTGACTTACTTTCCAGGTATCGTTCCAGCTCCTAGAAAGATCATTTTGTTCTTTTGTATGGATATAAGAATTCCATTATACAACATGTAAGATTGTGCTTTCCATAGCCCCCTTTTGGAGGATATGTAGGCAGTTGTCAATGTCTAAAATAACACATTGACCAGGAAATAGTGTATTGGGGACATACATAGTGGCCATTTCAGAAAGATAGATTCCCAAGAGAAATTGTAGGAGCATGAAATTATGTTTGTTTGTTTTCTTTGGGGGGTCCTTTTTCTTTTGTTTTTGCTTTTGGGCCATAACCAATGATGCTCAGGATTTATTCATGGCTCTGCACTCAGAGATAACTCCTGGAGGTGTTTGGGGAAACCTATGGGATGCTGGGTTTCAAGCCCAGGTCAACCATTTGCAAAGCAAATTACTTTGCAAGTAATTTCAAGTAAATTACTTGAAATATAAAAAGATTTTTTTGTCTTTTTTGTTTGTTTGTTTAGGGGTCACACCCAGTGGTACTCAGGGGCTCCTCCTGGTTCAGCACTCAAAAGTCATTCCTGGCAGCTCGGGGACCATAGGGGATGTCGGGATTCCAACCTCGGTCTGCTTGGGTCAACTGAATCCAAGACAAGTGCCTTACCCTTTAAATCATTTCCACTTTTTTAAAATATGGAAAGTTTTATATACACTGATAAGATGCTCTGTTCACCAGGTCATGCCATTGGACCATCCCACCAATGTCTTCAGCCTGCATAGATACACCTGCTTTTCTCTCTTTTTTATTTTATTTTATTTTTTTTGAGAGGGCACACCCAATGATGTCCAGAAATTTTGACTTTATGTTCAAAAATCATTCCTGGCAGGGCTTGGGGACTATGTGGGCTGCTGAGGATCAAATCTGGGTCAGGTGCATGCAAAACCAAGTGTCTTATCTGCTGTATTATCTCTCCAGTCTCTTTTTTTTGGGGGGGGGGTCACACCCGGCAGTGCTCAGGGGTTACTCCTGGCTCCATGCTCAGAAATTGCTCCTGGCAGACACGGGGGACCATATGGGGCACCGGGATTCGAACCAATGACCTTTTGCATGAAAGGCAAACGCCTTACCTCCATGCTATCTCCCGGGCCCCCTCTCCAGTCTCTTTTACAATACTTTAATAATGTTTGTCTAATGCGTTCAGCTTTAATCTATGTGGTGTGGTGTATTATGCATATGCATGTGTGCACACATACGATATTTGCATCCTGTGTGATGTGAAGCAGGGAACACAGGCTGTCCCAACATTCTGCATTAATTGATTCAAACTTCCCTGACTGCCTACTTGTGTCCTCCTGGCCAACTGCAGCTGCATCTCCCTGAGCTTCCTTTTTGTGAAGGACACAGGACAGTCTCTGTTACTGCTGATCATCTTGTGTGCCAGTCCAGAACATGCAGACTCCTCCATGCAGCTGAGCTCAGGGGTCAGAGTACATTGCCAACAATGAGTACTGGGTTTTGGTTTTCAAATCAACCTCATTTTCCTGCTCATTTGCACCATGTGTCTATGCTGGAGACTGCCACAAAATGTGTGTAGGTTATGTGGAAAACACAATTAAGACATGGAACACATTTTTTTT
>PVKC010024393.1:0-16903 GCA_004027635.1 Crocidura indochinensis | reverse complement strand
TAAACCACCATTAACATATTTAGACTATGGGGCCTGGGAGATAGCATGGAGTTAAGGCATTTGCCTTTCGTGCAAAAGGTCATCGGTTCGAATCCCGGTGCCCCATATGGTCCCCCATGCCTGCCAGGAGCAATTTCTGAGCATGGAGTCAGGAGTAACCCCTGAGCACTTCCGGGTGTGACCCAAAAACCAAAAAATATATATATTTAGACTAATTAATAAAGAAAGCAAGAACAGTCATGAAATTTTTCTATACATAGATGTATATGGAATCTATTATGCTGAGTGAAATAAGTCAGAGGGAGAGAGATAGATACAGAATAGTCTCATCTATGGGTTATAAGAAAAATAAAAGACATTTTTCAATAATTCTAAGAGACAAAAGGAGGGTTGGAAGGTCCAGTTTACAACATGAAACTCACCACACAGAGAGATGGGTGCTATTAGAGAAATAACTACACTGAGAACTATCATAACAATGTGAATGAATGAGAGAAGTAGAAAGCCTGTCTAGAGCACAGGTGAGGGTGGGGTGAGGAGGTGGAAGACTTGGGACATTGGTGATGGGAATGTTGCACTGATGAAGGGGGCATACTTTACATGACTGAAACCCAACTACAATCATTTTTGTAATCAAGATGTTTAAAGATATAAAAAATATTAAAAAAAAAGAAAGCAAGAACAACCAATATATTGATTAGAAACTAGTAAAAGGACTAGGAATTTGGCACAATAATGCGAATGCTCAGCTTGAGTTAGATCCCCACCATTCCATGGGTCTCCAATTAGCACTGCATATAGACCTCATGACTACAGAGGCACAGCTGAGCACAAGCACAGCAGTACCAATCACTGAAACATCAGGTCTGCAATACCAGCTGAAATAAGCTGGTCATGAAAGTTTAAGAATATTTTTATAAAGTAGTAAAGAAAAATGATTTTAAGCCAATGTTGATAAAATTAGAATATAAAAATATCATAATGCAATTTGCTTAAACAGATAGATAGCAAGTTTAGAGATGAAAAACAAAATATGAGTTTGAATAAAGGAGCCAGAGTGATATCACAGTGTGTGGGGCTTTTTGCCTTGTATGTGGCTGACCTAGGTTGGATGTCTGGTTTACATATGGTTCCCAGAGTATGCCAAGAGTAATTTTTGAGCACAGAACCTGGAGTAACCCTTGAACACTACTATGGGTGTGGATCAACCCCTCTCCTCTTCCCCCCAAAATGAAAAAAGAGTTTGATTAAAGTGAAATAAGGTTCTTTAGTATAAGTAAAAGAAGAAAAATAATAATGAAGGCTTATGCACTATTAATATAGCCTCAAAATATAGAAAAAAAACAAATGAGAAATTGAAAAGTTAAATGTAACAATTGATGTGAAGCAAGTGAAACAACTAAGAACAAATTAAAATTATGTGAATAATTGTAGCTGGAGAGTTTAATGAATGGAATCTGAAAAAATGTAAAATCAGAATTCAAAAGTGAACTAAGAGGATCACTTAAACACATGAAATATTTATCATGGGATCCAATTAACATGTCCACAAAAATTTCCCAAGTGCTACTAATCCAAAAATGAATTCTAAAAAAATTAATGTTATATTCTTTGAAAAGAATGAACAAAATTTATAACAAAAAAGCAGCTAAATTAGCATGTATATTTGAACAATAAATCTGCCATTGCATAACACTTGTATTAAGAAGGAAAGCACATGGAAAATTATTGCATATATAAATATGAAAATGGATATATCAAAATGTGTGAAATGGAGTGAAATAAGCATTAAAATAATTTTTCCAGATGTGCGAAAGAATTAAAAATCAAAATAAAGGAGCTCAGTTTTCAGTTCATGTTAGCTTGCAAATAATAATCAAAATAAATCTAAAAAAGCAAGGAATTCCCCAGATAGGGACAGGAATTTATAAAAAGAACAACAAAAACCAAAAATCAAAAGGAAACAGTTTTTTCAATAGTTTGATAAAACACATTGTCAAAATAAGTAATGAAATGGAAATAAGCACCAAATTCAAAAGTGGGAAGTAATAAATAGAAACATTACAAATTGGGAAGGAGTTCATATCTACTCTATTACAATAGGTCCAAAACCTAACGTGAATTTGATATCGTTTTCCTGTTTTGTTTGTTTGTCTACTTAGAGTGAAGTTCCTGTTGCTTGGACAATCATAGGTGGTCTTTCATTTTGATTCTCAACTTTGGAAACTTGCAAGAAAGTGACTCAGCCTCAAGGTTAAATCCTTTAGTCTGTCAAGGTTAACAAGTTAAAGACAGATGGTCTTGGCTTGCTAAAAAAGAGCTCCGGGTCAAATACTGAATTTAGCTGATACTACCCAATGCTGGCAAATGAATAAGAAAGGGAATTATACAATAAAGCACTAACAGAAGCCACCTTACCCTAAGGGCCAAGGACCCCTCATAAGAGAGGCAAAGCTGACTTATAAGTAAGTCAGCTTTCTAGGGTCACCTCCTGCTGGAGGGAGCTCTGGGTGCTTTAGTACCTACCAATTAGATGAAGAAGAATGTTGACTGGGGCACTTGGAGCTTGACCTGGCTTTCTCACTTCCTGTGCAACCTTGTGAACGTCCTCCCTGGAGTCAGATTAGCCTCTGGTCACCCTGGTGATTCCATTGTTTCTAGTTCTATCTTGAATCATTAGAGTTCTGAGTGACTTTCAGTTGGTATCAGTAACTTGGATCAACTATTAAGTGATATAGTGTCTCTATGGAGGTGGCAGAATTTATAACTTTCTGAGTAAGTACTTTTTTATAGTCTAGAGATCTGAAGGGAATAGAACACAGTGAAAGGGTTATATTTCTGAAAAAAAAAAAAGATACAGTTTTGTAATACTTCTCAAAATACTTGGCAACTACTTACATAGAAAAAGAAAATCTGTCTTTTGAAAAATAAAACATATTCATCCTTCATTTAATAAAGTGTTTGCATCATAATTTTACATTTTGATAATATGGCCAGTTGAATCTGTGGTTTAGTCAATTAACCACAAAATTACTATACCATTTCTACCATGATATTACAAAGAAGCTAGATACAATTTTCAAAAGACTTTTATAACTGGCCTTGTTAGTTCACTAGTTCTGACTATATAATAGCAAGACAGTTCATTAATTTTTTTAACCTGATCGTTTGAGTTGACTCTAATCTGATTTTGGTTCTTGTGGAAAGCTGTTAAACTTATTATTCTTTATTTGAATTCATGTTGGGATACATAGTTCTAGAGAAAAACTGGATGGCAAACTAGTTGAAGGATTGGATTATCTCTAACTCATATATTCTTGATAAAGCCTAACTTAGACACAAAGAATGAAGTAGAGTTCTTCTATTTATTTTTATTTATCGATCTGCCTCTCTACTTATTTTTTGTTGCACCAGAACTTAATAATTTATAACATATGACTTGCAATTGGAAATTTAAGGAATTTGTTCATTTTTCTTCCCAAACTTGGTGCCTTTAGAAGCACTTCTCTATTTCATATTTTACTATAATAGAATTTTAGGGAGAGCCTTTTCTTTAGATTAATAGACTTGGCTGACAGATTGATAGAGATATGGAACTTTTTTTGTTACATGAAGACATTCATTTCTCACCTCTATAAAGAATAAATATTGTCTGTCTGTCTTGTAGTGAAGGAAAGTAATTAGAGAGTTTTAAAAATAAAAATGAGAATGGAGATGGGAAAATGATTTGAAATTCAGGCTTAAAAGTATAACCAAGGCAGGAATCTTTTACCTAGGCAGTGCTTTAAAGCTCTGTGATATTTGTAGTGAATTCAAAACATATCATTCATTCATATACTCACGAATTTAGTACTTACAACATACAAACTATACACAACACAGATTTTTTTTTATATTTCTGAAAATTCTGTGAATTGAATGATGTCTTTATTTCAAATGTATAGTGCATATTTTGAAGTGAGTCTTAGCATTGCTTTGTATATCTTATTGATATTTGCTTTTATTCAAGTCTTCTTAGGGTTTTAGAATTATGGGGTCAAGGGTTTTAAAACAAAGCACTTTACCTACATTATTGGCACAAAACTCTAACACTGAGTTTTACAAGGAATTTGATTGAATTTAGTAGATATTTAGGTTAAACAGCGACTTTAAGCTTTAGACCATTATGAATATACTATGTCCATAGGTATTTTTGTGAGAAAATAAAAGAAGGAACTAAGAGTGGTTCATTTCCTACCCTTCCCCAGAAAGCTTGATTCAAAACATTTAAGAATTAATATTTTCTCTGTGCTCCATTTACAATGAAATGATTATGCTAGGCACTTTAATATAAATTTCTTTGCAGCAATTATCCTTTGATTAATGACTTAAACTTTTATTTTATCATAGCAAGAGGCCCACTGATAGGTAATTGTCTGTTTGACCATCTTTTTCTCTGTTGAGCTTCTTGGAACATTTGTGTCCTTCTACATGTACCATCCCAGCAGGAAGATCAGTACATACTATTTAATAAATATTCAATGTAAGTCTTCTATCTACATTTCCAAAGATTATTTTTCTACCCACAGGCATGTTAGTTTAAAAGTTATTGCTTGAAAAAACAAATGCCAAAATAAAATTTATTTTCTTAATGAGTGTTTATTGAAGAAATGGATTGTCTTCTTTCTTTGGTAGTATTTATATAAAAATTTCAGCAAAATCCTAGTTTATTTAAGGTACTTAATACAAAAATATGTAAAGTTTTCTTTATTATAAGCAAAATAAGTCAATGCTATGTGCATATTCTATTTATCACCTTTAGTTCTATATGAGAATATTTAAGATCATTGTCTTAGCAAATTTCCATTATATAATATGATTACAATTTTAAATGTCAATTATATTAATACAGGCATACAATTATACTTTTTTATTTTCTTATTTTTGGCTATAGCATATAATTTCACCTTGAACAACTTTTCATGGTTTCCTTGAGAGTAGTAAGAGCAGAGTTCAGCCTGGGCTCCAAAGTCCCTCTTTATGTATATGATGACCTTCACTATCTTCCTGGATTTTGCTTTGAGCCAGTACATTGATACAATTTTCTCTGGTAGGACTAAAGAACAAAAAGTAGCATTTATTACTCATGCCCTGTTAAAAATATAGACACACTTTAAGGGCCACTCAGGAAGATGTTTCTTCTCTTTTTGGATGTGTGTATGTAGAAGTACCATTTGGGGCATTAGTGGATGTTCTCAAGAGTTGGCTTATGGATCTGTGCTCAGGAAACACTCTAAATGGAGCTTAACTATTAAACTGGGATAACCACAATAGAGGAAAGTACCTTATTGCTTGTACTACTTCTGGGCCACAAATATATTTATTAAAAATGTGATTCTAGGGGCTGGAGTGGTGGCACAAGCCCGTGCTAACTTAGGGAGGACATGGTTTGATTCCCTCAGAGTCCCATATGGTCCCCCAAGCCAGGAGTGATTTCTGAGCCAAATAGCCAGGAGGAAGGAATCCCTGAGAGTCATCGGGTGTGGCCGAATAAACAACAACAACAACAACAACAACAAAAAGTGATTCTTCTCCATTTCCTAAAAGTTAAATATCATAGATTTATTGGCACTTCCAACTCAAGGAAATAAAATTAAAGTAATATTTTTGTTTCCACAAAACTCAGACAAGAAATGCTGTACAATGATGTAACATTTTGTATTTTTCCTTTCAGATCCTAAGTCATTCAGACACTGATAAGGGCAAGAAAAGAATTTACCACTACTAAATGCAATGAGCATCCACACAAATATTTTATACTTGATATTAACTATACACTTTTTACTGATGGCCAAATTGAGGTCAAAACCTTGCCATAGAAGGTGTGGGTCTGTGGTGAATCTTTTCAGCATTGTGCTGCTGACAGACTGTTACATGTTAAATGAAAAAATCCACTTCAGAACATTTTGAATGTGCTTGGTGAACAGATATAAACAAAAAGAAATTGGCATCCTTGTAGCTGTAGCTTATGTATTCAAAAGCCCCTTTCCATTCATGGGAAAAATACAGAGTTCATTATGTATTTATGAAAAACAAAATTACCTATTCATAAAAATCAAAAGCAATATGTTTTGCTTATACCGACGAGTAAAATTAATACAACTTTTCCTATAATAGTTCATTTGCTCTGACATGATTTTGAATATCAGAACAAAATGTCAAGAAGAGTTATAAATTAGAATATGAGATAAAATTCTTCAGGTAAATTGTTTTCTCTATAGAGTCATATGAATCAATTATTTATTATTCATGGAAATGTTAGCACCTCTAATTTATACAGGGGCTTTCATCTCTCCTGATTAATTCACCTATAGGGCATGCCCCTACTGTAAACATCAAGGTACATTATTATTATTACTGACATTGCCTATTAATAACTGCATATTGGAACTGTTTCCAGTGACATTTAATCTGCTTTTGATTAAACCAAGTATTCAATTATTCTTGAGTAAGATTTCCTTGAATTATACTTTTGAATATTATGAACAAAAACCTTAGTCTTCTTATCCTCATATATTTTCACATTTTTTTCTGTCTTATAGAAGTGACTATAAATACAATGAAACTTTATGGTGAGCTATCTTCCATTTATTGATGCTTCTTTTCCAGATCAAGGTGGATAGGAAAGACAACTTCCTACTAAGAATATGTCCAATGGTAGTATTATTGCTTTTCTGAACTTGCTGATGCTACCAAGGCTATGTTAATTAGTGCCAACCATGACAGCTTGTGGTACAATTGGACTCTTGTTCAACACAAATAATCATTAGCTGTTAATGACTTTAAGTCATTGTGAACAAGTCAAAGATTGACCCAATGACCTAACGTTTGTAGGGAATATTTAGAAGTTATGTGATCTATAATGGCTCTCTGTGTGTGCTTTAGGAAATAAGATTTTTTTACATGAAATTTTTTGTTTTGTTTTAAAAATATCATTATTTAAACATGATTACAGACATGACTATGATTATCAATCACAAAAAGAACACCTTGTTTTATTACTCACAAAAGTAATTTCTTTTAACAAGAAATATATGATATAGATCTAATTTTAAAGTGGATAGTTTTACCTGCTGTAATATACTATGTATATAAAATTCTAGACATATCAAACAAAAATCCACATAAGTAGTACATGATATAATTTCTACAAAGCACCTTTGAATATTTTAACAAATGCTACTTTTGTTATCATTTTCATAGCTTTAAGATGGTTAGTCTTTTCCAATATTCTCTAGGGATTGAGTGACTAAAGATTGACTTGGCTGAAAATAAAATAAAGAAGTAGAAAATAAAAAGTTACTCCACCTAAAAATTTAAAAGATTAAAAATTATTAGGTTGATGTTTTATTTCTTCATGTATTTTAATATACTTGTATCATTTTATATAATAATAATTAGATTTATATGTGTAACTAGAGAGGGCATTATAAAAATGACTCCAAAAGATGCCAGGATAAAATATAATCAAAATATTTTATTTTTGCTTTCTGGGTCACACTTGGTTATACTCAGGGGTTACTCCTGACTATGCACTCAGAAATCGCTCCTGTCTTGGGGGACCATATGGGACTCAGGGGGATCAAACTACTAGGTCTGTCCTAGGTTAGCACGTACAAGGCAAATGACCAACTGCTTGTGCCACTGCCCCAAAATATAATCAAAATTTTATCTGATAGGAGGAAATGGTAATGTAGCATAAGGACTATAATAAATAAATGTAAAACATATAAAATATTAAATGTTAGAGACATCCTAATGACATTGCTAAATAATATCATAGTATAACTAAATACTTTGAATATTAAATACACATTTAAAGAATATGAATCAGCATTTTTGGAGTAGAATTTTTAGGTTCCATGTTATTTATAAACATAGAAGTCCCTAAACTAGTTGCTATAAAGAATTACTGGAAAATTATTGCTTCTAATCATGTAACAGTGAAGATACAGGATTATTACATCAGTCAATGGCCAATGAATAGTATATATAAATAGATATTGCACATCTTTTCCAAAATGCAATTTTACTTTCAGACATGTATAATTGTTACTTTATTCGCTAAAATTTTTAAAAATATATATTCATTTCTGAAAAGATTATCATATCTGAGATTGGCTTAACAATTATCAGCATCAACTGGAAGATAATGTGGAACAAAAAACCCAAATGATCTGGAAATATGCCTGGCTTCTTTTGGAATGATAGCTTAGGGAGAGTTAGAGATGGAAAATAGGAATCTTTAGGCTTTTTAGAATTGATTTCAATTAATTTTATATTCTTGGATGAAGGTGAGGCTTAGAATTTTTATGGTAAATTAAGTGTGCGTGTTCTTAGCTAGAAATGATTTATTCTAATTGGATTGACTAAGTTGTAACTTTTCTTTACCAACTGGTAAATTCTGCTTATGACAAAAAATGCTTAATATAGTACTAAAAACTTATATTTATTGGGTGTCTGCCATCTTCCAAGAATTCAGCTAGGTACTTTCACATATATTATCTCATTTTCACAAAAACACAGTCCAAATTGATGGGGAAATTAAAAGCCATATGTAAATGTGTCTCCACTCTCATGAAGCATGGCATTGGATCTTGGCAAAATTGTAGCTGTTTATCTTGGGTCTTTCCAGCCTCTCTTTTCCTGCATCCCTTCCTAAATCCTTGCCCCATGACTATCTATGGAAAGCTTGTGATATTCCATTTGCATCTTATGAATATTTAAGCAGCATCAACGTCAAAATTCCAAGAAATTTTCATGCTAATGTATAAAAAAAGAGCAGTAACTTATTTTCATATTGCACTCTGGATGCTCCCTATAGTACAAGAATCGATGGATTCTCTCAGATGCTGAGACTCATAGGTGCTTTGCAAAACTTGGAGGCAACAATAGGAGCTGTGGAAAGTGAGAAGTTTCCTGGTTATGGGTAAGATCATGAATCCAATAATGTTTTACAGTGGTACTTGTGGCTCCAGGGCATTGTGTAATTAAAGCAAAGATTCATCTATATTATTAGAAAATCAAAAAGTGAACCAAGTGTCATGTTTTATGTTCTTTTATGAAGAAATATTAAACACATGCATTTGTGTGTCTTTGTGTGTTTATGCAAACTAAGATGGATATATTCACATCTCTGACTTAGTATCTATGCTGCCACACATTGCATGCTTTTTCTGAAAGAAAAAAGCACAATGAAGAAGACTGTAGGGTAATTGTCCCCTAGTGATAACACATCCCACTCTCGTCTATGCTACATCCGTAATTTTACTGTCTTGATATTGGTCATCATCACTAGTGTGAAATGATTTGTGTCATTATGATTTGCATTTCCTTGATACTAAGTAGTTATAGACATTTTCATTTCCACTAGCCATCTGTCTTCTTCAGAGAAGTGTCTATTTTGGTGGGCTATTGGGATTTTTGTAGTGGACCTTTCTGAGCACTTAATAGGTTTTGGTTGTTACCTCTTTATTTGATATACTGTGTGCTGATATTTTTCTCCCATTCAATTGGGTGTCTTTTGATTTTAACTCACATTTTTTTATGCAACTGTCTTTTATTTTCATACACTTTTGTTTGTTTACTTTTGCTTCTGTTATCTTTGCTAATAAAACCATTTTATTGAAAATACACTTGAGGACCAAACCCTGGAACTTTCTGATGTATTTTTCTCAATAGGTTCTGGTTTAATCCAGAGACCTTGATTACCTTAGAATTGACTTCTGTATAAGATGTGAGACATGGATCCAGTTTCTTTATTTTTTTTCTGTTAGTGGCAATCCAGTTTTCCAAATGCATTTGTTTACAGAGCTATCTTTTCTCCACTTTTTTGTTCCAAATTAGCTATCCACAGTATTGAGGAGGATTATCTTTGGGTTTATTCTAATACTTCATTACTCTAATGCTGTTTTCATTACTATGAAATAATTTTAAGTCAGGTAGCCTGGCATACTCCGATTTCTTATTTTTTCAGAATGATGTTTGTTATGGGAATATGTGGCAAAGAAATTCTCAGGACCAGAGAGATATTATAATATGTGTAATAGTACAGTATAATGTCTTGTATGTGGCCCATTGAAGTCCTATCCCCAGCATCCATTATGGTTCCCCAAGCCCTACTAGGAATGATTCCTTACTATTGAGACAAAAGTAACCCTGAGCATCATTGGATGTTGCTCCAAACAAATAAAAAATTGAATTCTCACTCACTTTTGGTAAAAATGTTGCCTATTCAACCTCTATCGAAAACTGTATAGGCATTTTTTAAAAAAAAAAAAAAGAGTAGAGTGATCATAGCATCCAGTAAATACACTTCTTTGTTTCTACCCCCCAAAACACAAAAAATATTTATTCAAGGGACCAGAGAGATAGCATAGTGATAGGGTGTTTGCATTGCATGTAGCTCACCCAGGACACTTGGTGGTTTGATTCCCGGCATCCCATATGGTCCCCAGGCCTGCCAGGAGGGATTTCTGAGTACAGAGCCAGGAGTAACTCCTGAGCATCACCAGGTGTGATCCAAAAAACAAAATGTTCATTCAAAATGATATATGAATATCTTTGCTCACTGTAACACTTGGTACTCCCAGAATTTAGAATTTGGAATTAACCCAAATGTTCAATAACAGATTAGTGCATAATAAAGTTGTGGTACATATACATAATGTAGTACTATGGAAACATAAGGAATAAAAAAAACACTCGATTTGTTATAAGCTGAATGGAAGTAGAGGTTATCACATTAAGTCAGAAGGAGGAGGATAAATATTGGATGGTTCTCACTAATCTACAGTATGTAGAATAACAAGACATTTCAATGGAAGGCATCAAAGTCAGGGCAAACTTTGACCCTAGATTACAGAAATGAAAATGACAATGGAAAGGGAAGTAAGAAGTAGTAGTTCTATTCGTATCATGGAGGCATTGTTTATGGACCTTGGACACATCAGTGGTATGGCGAGATGGTATGTCTATAGAGCAAAACCATCAGAACCAACACTATAGTAAACATGGGAAGCAAGCTAAAATAGTCACAGCTAAAAATATGTTTATGGGACCAGGGAAGACCCTACCGCTGCTCTGACATGGACCTGCTCAAAAGAGACTTCCTTAACACTGAGAAGACTTGACAACAACAACAACAACAACAACCTACTCCAGGACAGGGTTCTCTGCACTGCCCTATAATTGTGAGGTGAAACTAGAGGACCCCCCTGCAACATCCTGACTTCAATGTAGGATATGCAGATTCCAGGATCTTTAATACAGAAATATGATACCAACAATAGAGACTGTGTGAAAAATAAAAGTGTATTGGCACTTCAGACAATGACTTGGATTGGACAATTTAGTTTGCCTGGAGCCTAGAGTTGATCTTATGCCAGGAAACTTCAGGGGTAGGGTCTCCTTGTATTTAGGCCAAGGCTGTTCCTTTCCATGTCCCTCATATTTTGGTGGGCCTATGCAACAATAATTGCCACTCTAACACCGTTTTTACTGTGCTCCTTTGACTCTAATCCTTAAGAAAAACAACCCACTTAAACTTTTGAGGTTAACTTTAACTAATATGCATGTGCATGGAAATGTAAAAAAGTACTATGCCTTCAATGTTTACAGAGTTACATAAGTTTTATGGTTTTAGATTGCTTTGTGTGCTGCTAAGAAATATTATGTATTACAATCTGGGGACTTGTGGGACAAGGTAATTGTACATGGGTTCTGTTTTATTTTTCTTAATGTTCTTTGGCTGAAAGTTCAAAGTTAAGATATCAGCAAGGGGACTTCTGAGAATTCTGTTTATGGGTGATTGTCCTTCTACTGTAACTCTACCTTGTCCTCTTTCTTTGCATCTTTGTTCTCATAATTAAAAATAAAAATTAATTTAAAAATATGTTTATGGAACCTGGGAACACTGGAGGGATGTAGACTCTGATGTTAGAATTGGAGTTGGAACATTGTAGGCCCTAAACTCTATTGCTGTTAGCTTTGTAAATCTTGGTACCTAAATTAAAAATAGAAGTTAAACATTAACTCTTTTTTGGGAAATAAACCTTCAGAAATTATATTTTTATAAAAAATACAAAGCAGTCTAATAAGTAGATGATGTGATATATAGGAAAGGAAAAATAATTCTCCTATAATATTGCATTTCCAGAGAAATGCAATCAGATAATACAAGAGGTATGAAAAAAGAACAAGAATGTAACTGGAGAATTGAGCATCTGAGAAATCTAGAAGGGCCAATGACTATCAATGAACTGAGGATTGTCTTTGGAAAGAAATAAGGACCTTCTGTTTGCTTCAATTTCTTGTCTATGATCAGCATTCTAATCCAGGTCAATTAAAGAAACTTGGCAGAGGTTCAGTGATGGACACAAAAGCAGATTTTCATGCAACATGTGCATTAGGTTAAGTAATGGCAGCAATGGCTTCTTGGGACAGGATGTACCAGTGGTTATGTGCGAGGTTCATTACTGAGGGAGCTGGAAGCATCCACCAGGGTTACAGTCAACAATTATTAAATCCATTTCCTCTTGTGTTCTCTGAGGTTCATCACAGGCCTCCTTCTGAGGTGACCTGATTCTTCTGTCCTGAATGTATAGTGTGACTTGCAAAGCTTCTCTCAGTCGACTCACATTGCACTCTTTTCATTATTGTCTTTTCCTCCAGGGCTGAGCATTTTTCTCAAATGGCTCTTATGTGGCTCTTGAGAAATCAAATCCTGTCCTGGCTCTGTGTACATCACTATGCTGCTTTAGTGTTTATTATTATTATTATTGAATATTTATGGATGTGACATCAAAAGCATCGTGGGCCCATTGGCAACTTTCTTAACCTCATTTTGTCAGCCTGTATCCACAGGGCTACAGATGATCTGTGAAAAGAAAAAAAAAGGTGCTGTTTTCAGAGAGCACTTTGGTGAGATTTTGTCAGCGAGTTGCTAATTCGCAGGTTTTTCTTGCATCATTTTGGAGAGTTTCAGTCTTGCTCTCAGCAATTCTGCATCACGAATTATTACCCCTCCCCACACCTTAAAAGATACACAATGAAATTTTATTTCATGAAACAAGTGTGGCTATTTCACTAAAGACTTAGTGTTTGGTAAACTCTCAGAATTTCCTTGAGCATTATTCTAGAATCTAGTCTATGAAAAAAATGCTGTCACTGCTATCGAAAGTTTTGTGACAAACTTAATGAGATCTCATGATAATTTTTGGTGTTACCTTATTGGAATTCCCTGTAGTATAATTAAGCCCCACAGTCCTCCTTTTAATTTAGAGGAAAAAATTCTGAACTGTAATGTCAACAGCTGCAAACACTTTATGAAAATGTGACGATGGTTATCAAAGCCAAAATAGATATAGAAGACTATTATGCAAATTATAAATTGGTGCTCACACCCACATAGTAAGAGGAAATTTTGCCTAAACATGGAGACAAGGGTAGATAAACTTTGACTCTGCTTTACCAAGTGTACACCACCTCCCTTTCCCTTCTTTTCTAAGCAGAATAAGGAGACCCATATCATCCTAAATATTCTCACCTCTGCTTGCTTTGTTCTTCCAGCTATGATTTCCTCTGTTACTGGATGTTCTTGCGTTAAGGTCCCCACCTTTGCCCTACTGTTCATTCTTAAAGATGCTAAACTAAAGAGTACATCGGGGAAGCAAGTAGCCTTACCGATCTCTACTTCCAAACCACTTAGCCTGAATTCAACTTCTGGACCTGATTTCTGTTCTACAGTAATCTCTTCATTACAGGAGAAACTCAAGACCCTCAAAGAGCTAGTACATATCCTATCTCTGATCTTAGGAGTCTCCTGTGATTATAGACATATTATTCATAGGGGATATAATTTTAGCTGAAATTATAATTGAAATACAATCTTTTCTATCTTAAAGCAGAACATACTTATTCAGTATGATCTTGTAGATTATGGGTCCAAGAATACTGAACAAATTTCCTACTAACAATGGTTATAAGGTTCTGGTAATGCAGATATTGAATTATAAATGCATATTTGATTTAAAGAAAACACGAAATCATTTTCTAGGGTGACTACATTACCTTGATTTCATCACAGGAATATAGAATGGTCCTGAGGCAACCAGTTTTTCCACACTTATTAGCTATTTGGTTTTGCCAGCTGTATTTTAGCCATTGTCATTGGAGTCTGCTATTGTGGAATTAGTTTGCACTTCTCCAGTGGCTAATCATATGAAATATTTTTTTCATATTTGATGAGTGTCCTGTGTACACTTTCCATCAAAGTGTCTTCATGCTTTCCTCTCATTTTCTAGTTGGAATGTTTTGTTTTCTAGCTTGATACTTTTGATATTTAGGAATTCTTTATTCTAGATATAATTCTTTTTCAGATAGACTGTCTTCAAATTAGCTTTTTTTTTTTTTACTAATCTTTTGGATGTCATTTTGTCCCCTATTCACCTATACTTTCAATGTAAAAGTTTTACATTTCTCTTATGGCTAACTGGGTTTAATCACTAGTACCACATGCTATCCCTGAATTCTGCCAGGAGTGATCCCTGAGTACAGAGTCAGAAGTAAGTACTGAGCATAGCTGGAGTGTGATCACAAAAAATGTTTTAGATTTCTGAATATTATTTTATTAGCACCACAAGTAAGGTTTAGGGAAATCACTGTTGCCATAACCCAAACCATATTAAAATAGAAACTAAGCTACAGAGTCTACAGAACCTTATATATGTTCAATATGCTAATAATAATGAAAGGTAAATAGAAGGCATTTTGAAGACAGGTTGTAATACAGGATTTTCAAATTATTTACTCATTTAATATTCAGAGAGTCTTATGTGCTTGACTTTCTTTGGGGGATGCAAGAGAAGTAGAAACTACAAGAATGGATAAATCTATAAAACTACAGATGGATAAATCTATGATAGTTTGAAACTATACCTAATCTGTCAAACATAACCATAGATTGCTCATAAATCTTTCAGCCTGTTATAAAAATAAAAAGTCATAACTTGAACTCAGCAAGGATAAAAACCCTCTCTATAAATACTATTGAAGCAAGAACTTTAAAGTCACAGAATGTTATACAATAAGAACGTAGAACAATGAAACCGAAATTCTTCTAAGAACTAAATCCTGAATTTAAAGTTAAAGCATTAGTAGACTTTCTTGTGAAGGGACAGAAAAACAGGTAACAAAATGGGAGAGGAATTGTGAAATGAACATGAGAAATGTTTGTGTGCGTGCATGCATGTGCATATATGTATTACCACACACAATGCAAAGACCTCACAGTGGGAAGGGAGCAGAAGAATGTAGGAATGAGAAGGGCAGCTAGAGGGTATGTAGGCGAGGGAACAGAAGGTGCCAAAAGAGGTTGAACGTTGGTCCTCATTCAATAGTTTCCATAAGTTTTATGAAGGGGAATTGGGCAACAAGAACTCTCTTGCCTTCTCAAAAACATTCCTAGATGTTGTCTCTCTCGAGGAATGGAGGGGGCGAGGAATGGCAGTAAGCGCACACCCTCATGATGGCAAAGATGTTCAAGGGTGGTTTTCAAAGAATTCCTAATCAGTCTTGGGGAAAGATAGTATGACCCTTTGCCTATATTTTAGAGATGACACCAGAAATCTTTTTCTTACCACTGAGAATTGAGCTAATATGCTATCCCCCTTAATGTTGTGATGTTTTCTTCAATCATAAGACAACCATTTTGTAGATCCAGGATTTCAAACTCAATGGTCATGAGTAGTTCTTTTAAGACATAGATCATATGAAAACAACACGAATATATAAATAAATATATGTATGTATATATTTACACACTCACACATATATATTCTGATTCACTGCCAGCAGTGCTGTGGGTTCTTATGCAATACGATAATTGACTCAGAACAAGTTCCTTAAATGCTTTGCTATATGTTGGGTCTAATAGTATGTTTGGTTTTTGTATTGTTTAAAAAAGAAAAAGTTAAAATTGAAGGAATTAAGAAAATGAAGGATGGGAGGAAACTAGCTGAACTGTGACATTCAGAACAAGGACATTAGGTGCATATGATGAGGGTACGAGGCCTTTATTATCAACTGGCATTCCTCAAGCATGGAGACCCTGTGTGTTCATAGCTCATTTTCTCTAGCCAGATTGATGCTGAGCTGTTATTTTAGTGGAAGAGTGTGGCAATCCAAATTGCCAACTTGAGGCCATCTAAGAGGGAAAAGATCATGATAAAAGGAAGTTCAGACAGGTATGGTTGTGATTACATTTTCCAACAAAAAATAGAAATAAAATTGTACTAGAAATTCAGTGTCATATTCCAATCTATTTGAAACATTCAGTGTCTCTGCTTTTTTATAACTGGCAAATTATTTTCTTTATGCTTTAATAGTTTTGAGAGAAGATCTTAGATAACAACTAAATCATAGAAATCATTTAAAATAATAGTATTTTGAAATATTCAAAATAATATAAACAGAATTTCCCAAAATATCCATGAAATGGAAAAGAAAATTAAGTAATGAGTTCAAATTATTTTTTCTATTCAACTCTTCAATATATCTAAGATTAATAAACAGAAGTTCAACACCAGGTGTGACTTCTTATCTTAAGGTTAAAAGAAAGGGGAAGGATCTCTCTATAACCTAACAGATAAATGAAATCTAAATACTTATATAAATATATGTAAATATATGTATCTAAGGGTCAATTTTTTTCTAGTAAAATTTTTGTTCTGTAAATTTAGGCTATTAAGTGTGTTTAGTGTAGTTCACTTGGTAAATTTGGAAAGATTAAATTTTCCATATTGATGGTCTTTAGGTAGGTTTTCTATTTTATTTCATTTTACTTTCCTCCATCCTATTCACAATT
>PVKC010024392.1:0-17220 GCA_004027635.1 Crocidura indochinensis | reverse complement strand
CTAGTTCAAAATAGTCACCATTCTACCCCATTTCTACAAGTTTGGCTCTTTTAGAGTTCTCAGAAAAGTGACATCAAGGGTCAGGAGTATGGCTTATTGGTTGAGTCCCTGCCTTGCATGCATGAGGCTCTAGGCTCAGTCTACAGAAGTATTATCATGTATCCATAATGTCCCTGAGTATCCTGTTCTCAAATCCAATTCTTGCTGGCCATATTGATGTGCATTATTCTTTCCGATGACAGGAGGACACGGATCACAATTACTATATATCCCGGATATATGGTCCATCTGACTCTGCCAGTCGAGATCTATGGGTCAACATAGACCAAATGGAAAAGGACAAAGTGAAGATTCATGGGATATTGTCCAATACTCATCGACAAGCTGCAGTAAGTACTTGCATATTTTGAGTTTATAAATTTTTGTCATGAAAGAAATGTTTTGCTTAAATTGGCATGTCATTGTTGCCTTTTTTGATTGTGTTCCAGAATATTTAACTCTGCAATTGCAAGTTATACAAATAGTTATGAGAAAGTAATACTAGAAAATAAAACCAATTCCTTAGATGAGACATCATTAATAAAATTAATTAGTCATTAATTTCTACCATTCTGAGTTGTATATTCCATTCAAAGTTGTGATTGAGCCTGAATAATGATTAGTTTTATTCTTATAATCTATGATTTTAGATAATATCATTTTGCAAGTACAATAATTTGGTATCTTTACATTATATGATTGTTACTCTTAAAAACAAATAACCATAGGCATTTGTGATTCAGATAACCGATGCAAGCTTAAATGTGGCTTTAAATGAAGAAATTTAATGTAAAGGAACAAAGTTAAAGCTGCAATACTCCAAATATGTATTTGCATTGAGGCAAGTCCATCATTAACCAACTGTAAGATCATTCAGATTATGAATGATAAGATATTATCATGAATTCATATCATTCAGATTCTGCATTTGGGAATTAGGGGTGATATGGTATTTGTACATAGGTATAAATATCATGTGACAGGTGATTTACATGGTTGACTTGACAATATTTATAAGATTTATACAATTTAAATGTTATCACCTAGGAACTATAGACAAGTGAATAAACTCTTGAAAAGATCAAATACCTACCAATCTGTCTCTGACCAGTTAAGTGTCAAAACTTATATATTATCAGGAGGTGATATGGATATAATTGATCACTTTTGGTCCTCAGTCTTGTTTTTAATAATCAATTTTATTATAACTAACCTTTTATAATTTAGATTTGCTATAAGAATAATAGCAACACTCACAGCTGATAGCACTATTTGTTCAGTTTATTATGACAAAGTGAGAATAAAATGTTAACCTCCAAAATATTCTAGTTCCAGTATTGATAGTACTATAGAACCAATAGAGCCTATGGCCATCAGTCATTAAAAAAAGCCTTGATTTGCTAACTGCCCAATGACAAAAATTTTAGCAGCTTTAATTGTATAGATGTAGACATTCCTATGTTAGGAGATCAAAGTCTCACAGTTAAAATAGAAATTCATTATAATTCACCACGATGATTCATTGAACTTTCTATATTGAGCTGAGTTTCCTGCAGCACTAAAACAAAGTAGTTCCTCCCCGTTTCCTCTAAGCATTCAGAGAAGCCCAGAGAAGATGACAGATTCAGAAATGATTCTCTGTCGGGTTTAGAACAGATCTGAGAAGGAGAGAAAATGAGAAAGATGAGATAAGATTAGGAAATGTCTATCAGAAATTTATGTCAGGTGTTGGCCCTCCCATACATGATGGTGCCTAGTAGTATAAAATATACTTTCTTTTTTATTTTTTTGCTTTTGGTCCACACACAGCAGTGCTCCAGGCTTACTCCTGGCTCTACACTCAGAAATTATTTCTGGCATCCTAGAGACCGTAAGGGAGGGCAAGAATTGAATCTGGATCTACCCTTTGCAAGACAAATACCCTATTCACTGTGCTATCATCCCTGTCCCTAAAATACACTTTTTTTTTTTTTTTTGGTTTTTGGGCCACACCCAGTGACGCTCAGGGGTTACTCCTGGCTATTCACTCAGAAGTCGCTCCTGGCAGGCACGGGGGACCATATGGGGAATTGGGGGATCGAACTGCTTTTTAAATGATTGTCATTGTTCCCAAGCAGATCCTATGAAGTAGCTTGTTTTGATGTTGTTGGATATGCTTTCTCCTTTCTCTCAAAACTATGGCCTAATGCATAAAGTCCATTGCCTTTTAAAAAAAAATTTAATTCTTTTAAAAATTTTGCCTTTTCTCTTTGGGATATAGTTTTTATGGCTGCCTTATAACCAAAGTACCTGGGTAGTTTCCAGAAAAGCAGTGATATGATAGGTGATCTTTTTTTTTTTCTTTGCAATTAGAATAGAAGTTATACCAGGCTTTAATTTTCAGGCTTTATTCCTGGCTCTCTGCTCAGTAATAACACCTGAAAGGGTTCAGGGAATTCTATGGTTCAAACCTGGATAAGCCACATCTCAGGCAACTGCCTGAACCTCTGTTCTCCAGCCCTAAGATCTATTTTAATTTACTATTAATGTAACAATAACATTCCTGCTTTCCCCATTGATGTTCACTCCCCCTCTTGAAGTTTGCTTGTAGTTTTGAAGTTTTGCTTGTAACTTATTCCATGTTTTATCCATGTACTAATTTTTAAAGTTGACAGAAATCAGTATTTCATTATTTGAAAAAAATAAAACACTCTACCTCTATAACAAATTGGGGTTCTTGGTTTTCCATAAAAAGTCAAGCTATTATAAACATTTCTTAGAATTAATGATCGGTCTTCTGCCCACAAAACATGTACATATTTGCATTTTTGACAGTAGAATTGGTACTGTTGCTTAGTTACCCTCTTAGATTTTATTAGAAAAATTTACCATTTATCCCATCAACTTACAACAGCCACATCCAAGTCAAATGCTCTACCTGATGTACCATCTCTCCAGATCAAATATTTTTTATCATTTTTAAAGTACGTAATTTACTTCTATGGGATAAGTGGTAAATTTTCCCCCCAAGCACTACCAGGAATATCCCCTGGGCACAGGTGTGTCCTTCCCCATAGATAAAAATGGCTAAGTAAAGTGTGATATATACATAATTTTCAATAAAAACTGTCTAGCTAATTGTGTTATTTTAAATATTAGCCTGAGATCTTCAAATAGTAGAGAGGAGTTGAGTTTTCAGTATTCCTCAGTTACTCTCCCTTCCTTTCCTAATTCTTTCAGATTTTCTTTCTTCCATTCCTATTAGGCCTTCCTCAGAGCCGAATTTAATTGTTAAAGATGCTGATAAAAAATTATAGCTGCTTTGGCCATAGAGATCAAAAAAGATGATAGGATTGCCTTAGATAATAAGATAAGCCTTGCTCAGTGCTGCCCCTGATTTGATCCTCACCAGTGCTTATGGTGCCCTGAGCACTGTCAGAAGTGCCCTCTGAGCACAGCAGGAGTAAGCCTTCTTAAATCTTTTTTTTTTTGTTGTTGTTGTTTTTGGTTTTTGGGTCACACCCGGCAGTGCTCAGGGGTTACTCCTGGCTCCATGCTCAGAAATTGCCCCTGGCAGGCACGGGGGACCATATGGGGCACCGGGATTCGAACCGATGACCTTTTGCATGAAAGGTAAACGCCTTACCTCCATGCTATCTCCCGGGCCCCAAGCCTTCTTAAATCAAGGCTGAAGGTGTGTGATTGTTGTTTTAGGTTAATATTATTGCCAGAAAACCTCCTCTTCCTTGTCCACCAGATACCAGGCCTTGGTCCACCCCGTCCTAGATGTCACAGAATCTTCCTGGAGCGCACAGAAACCAATGGGCAGGGACTGTTATTCACCAGATTTCTAATCCTCCTAATCCTTGATGCAGAGCTCTCAGATATCTGACCTGGAGATACGGTTCTAAATGAAAACCATTTGGGGCCGGAGAGATAGCACAGTGTTATGACAGTATGGAGTTTGCCTTGCAAGCGGCTGACCTAGGACCAACAGTGTCCCCTGTGTCTGCCAGGAGCAATTTCTGCGCACAGAGCCAGGAGTAACCCCTGAGCACCACTGGATGTGGTCCAACAACAAAAACATAAATAAATAAATACATAAATAAATACATGAATAAATAAATAATATAAACTAATAAGTGAAAATTGCCAATTGGTCTGAATTGCATATTCAATGCTAGGCATTGGGTCAGCAAACTAGAGAACACAGAGGGAAGCAAAGAGAAAAGAGGGAGGTAAAGTAAGAAAAATGAAGATCTCGTTAACTAATCCAGTCTTTGGTAAGTAGGAAGTGGAGTGAGAAAGTTTGACTATTGGCTGTATCTTTGAAGATGGCGTTTAGAAGGGGAAACTTCCATCTTCTTTTACTACATCTGCACACTGGTTCCAAAGAACTCAGAGGATAGTCTGACCTGGATATATGGTCTTTGAAATCACCTCTCTTCTATCCATTCCCTTCTAAGTATGTCTGAAGGTACATGAATGTGACCCAAATACTGCTGTCAGAATCTCAGATTCTGATTCTAGAAAGAGGAAGAGGGTGGGACCACAGGATAGCCTACTATACCTTTTCCAGAAAAACAGATTGTTTTCCTCCATTTTTTTTCAATACGCAAGAATTGAAATTCTAATTTCAAAGAGCATCAGGTGACAAAATTCAAGCAATGCGTAAGGAGCTTGATATCTTTTGTTCAAAAGGAAATGGTGGACAGGGTTTGAGGAAATCTGGGTGCCACACAGCCAGGGGACGTTTGTCCAGAGGGATTTGAAAGACAGTGAGTTTACAATGTCAAAGCAATGAGGCATCCAACATATAGGCTAGCTGGGAGGCTGAGAATTTCTTCTTCAGTCTAGCAGAATGCCATGGCCATTGTATTGGGAAGTGCATCCTGATGTGAATTTTGCTGTGTACCTCGGTCCTCACTCCAAGGGAACAACAATCTCCTGGACCTCAGATACAGAAATTAGCTTTCCAAAATCCAAAACTCACTTAGCTTGCATAGTTTACAGGCCAAAAGGGTCAGGTTCTACTCTTTTTATAATGTAAACCACCATCCTTAAAAATCTTGATATGCACATGTGTGTTTGTTGCAATCTGATTACAGACTTTCAAATAACCACATTTTCAGAATAGGGAAAATGAAGAAGTCTGGACAAATATTTGTCCCTTTATATCAGGCAAACAGGCCAACCATCACATTTAATATTCAAATACTGGTACTTAATTGAACTTTTTTGTATTTTATTCGAAGTCCTTGGTTGTCAGGCTGCAAAACCAGACCTAGGAAATAGTTTGAAAAAAAAATGGCTTTTTTATTTTTTTCTGTGTGGATCTCAATATTCCATAGTAGTGGAAACTATATTCTCTGCTTTTCTGCCTGTGTATTTTTGTTGGGTTTTTTTTTCTTCTTCTTTTTTTTTTTTTTGAATGGACATAAGGTTTGATTCAATAGTCAGTGAAATTAGAATTGTTTTTCCACCTGGAACCACAATTCATGAAATTGTTTCACAGCTTCTAGAGAAGTGCTAGTGTCCTGGGGAAGAAACTCTGTATGTCAGAAGGCATTTGACTTTAGCATCCAGGATCACCTTGGTTTCTGCCTGAACTTTTACTCTTGAGTTTCCTAATCAAGGAAAAAGAGATGAAATGTCTGCCTCAATTTCCTTCTTCTGTTGATTTATTTCAAGAATAAAAGTACAACAGACCTGAAATGTCATTGAAAACTGTAAATCAAAATGAGATTGTGGCTATGATTTGAGAGGGCCCAACTCTTTACAAGCAAAGTTTTAGAGACTCCAATTAATGTAAAATGAATTTAAATTTAATTTCTAAGCATTGTCAAAAGCTTTGATCAGATAGACAGAGATCAACAGACATGTACATCTATTATTGCCTATTATACCTTTACAACATTTGCCGAGTTATTGCTATGGTGATCATTGTTAGACATAAGCACACTTTGGCTTTAAAAAAGGTATTCTATGTTTCTTAGTAGCTAGTAACTAGATTGATATTTTTCTTTATGATGTGAGGTTCTGCTCTCTATCTCTGTTATAAAGAAAGTAAGGTATTTGATGATGTTTTATGATATTAACTTTTAGAAATCATCTTTAAGACTCCTTGCCCTCCTTGAAGATAGAGAGAAAATTTCCTTTAAAAATTGAACTTTTCTGTATCACTTTTCCTCCAGAAAAAATAATATTTCATCAAATATTTCCATCAGTCTCCCACTTGCATATTGCTGATGTTGGAGGACTACATTTGAATGTTCATAGGGAATTTAGTCAGTTTTTTTCTTTCATTGCACAATTTTATTTTTTGTCTGTATCAGAAAATTTAAGTGTCCTTTTCCCCTACAAATTAGTAATTTTAAAGACAGTTTGCTCTCTAAATAAGAATATTATCCAAACCTACAAATTTTTGCCTGAATTCTTACCACACTGTCTGACATGCAGTTGTTTTTATTTATTGTATTTTGAGATGATTGCCTTTGCTGCCTTTTGAGTAATCATCTGTAGAAAGATGAACACAGTTAAAACCTGCTTATAGGATTTTGCTTTGATTTAAGGACAGACAAAAGCCTGAGTTGTGTCTGCACGTCTTCCTCCAGCATCATTTTGGTTTGATTCTTATTAATACTACACTTAAGCCACTTGTCTGTTTTGAGATTGTCTTTGTCATGTGAAAAACATCGAGTGCCTTTTGTGGGAAAAAAAGCAACAACTTGTTCTTGTTTCCATTCTACAAAAGTGACACAAGATTAGAATAACTGGTTCTGTTCCCTTTTACATGAAAAGCAAATGAGAGGATGCACTGGCCTTGAAGTCATAGAATATATACAAAAAGAGATAGCTTTCCTTTTTGATGGTTGCATTGATACTACAAGAGAGACATTTTCTAGATTTTTCTAATTCTAAAAATTTATTAAGCTGTTTTATTATATAGTTATATATATGCCTACAAATGTGAGTTCATATATATTATATAAAATACATTTTATTGATAACTAAGTTTCTTTGAGTCTTCCTAAATTTAGGAATCACATTTTTTGGGTGGGGGGTCACTTTTGGTAGTTTTCAGGACATATCTGGCCCTGTGTTCAGTAATCATGGCAGAGTTTAGGGGACCATATATGGTGCCAGTAGTCAAACCCAAGTTGGGTGTATGCAGTACAACTACCCTACTCACTGAACTATATCTCTGGCCTATGGCACCATGTTTTAGATGGGGAAGGGGATGTGGGGATTAAAGGAGTGTAGACTTACACAGAACACAATTTTCAGTTTTCTCATATAAATAAAGTATTATGTTGCCAAAGTAAGAATGTACCTTTAAAAAAATCACTATGGGTCGAAGTAGTACAGTAAATAAGATGATTGTCTTGCATACAATTGATCAGAGTTCAATTCACAGTACTGCATGTGGTTCCCAGCACTGCCAGAAGTGATTTCTGGGTAAAGAGCAAATAATAGCTTTGACTGCACGGGGTGTGCTATTAAAAAATAAATAAAATAAAAACAAATTCACACTTGATTTCATCACATTTCAGTTCAATTTAATCTTATTTTGCTAGATTGTGAGTTTACTGAAAACAGGCGATTATGAATACTAGAGTATTTCGAGGTAATCTTATATCATCTCTACTGCTAGTGGTGGTGGTTGTAAAATATTTCAGGATAATAACATGGACACTAAGCATTTTAAAGTCACATGTGAGGAAAACATAACATTTCTATAAAATCTTCTCAGAATCTTTTCATCTCATGAAGACACTGAAAGGGGTTCCTATCTACCTGAGTTGTGTCTCACGTAGAGAAGCAAGTACATGTCACAAAATCTTGTCCCTCATCTGTTTTTCACCTCTGGTGTATTTTGATTATCTTTTCTTTTTTATATTAAGTTTATTTTAGATACTGCAGTTTATAGAGTTGCTCATAATATAGTTATTTAGGTAATGAAATATTCTCCCCACCCTGATCATCAGGTTTTTCAACCTCCCCAAAGCCTACCCCTTGGCAGATAGGAATAATTCATTTAATATTTTGTGTATTCCTACTGTGAAATCAGAACTGAAAATCATGGCCGCATAAGTGGTCGTGTGGTATACAGATTTGATAATCTGTAGTGCTGGTCTTATGAGCTCAGATGCAACAATGAAGGGCCCCAATGTGATCTGTCCATGAATTTTTTCTGTCTAGTCGGGCCTCTCTTTTAAGAGTTACATGAGTCTATGATATTGGCTACTTGAACAGACTTAGTTGAAGTTTTATGGTCATGCTTGCCAAGGATTTCTGGAAGTATAGAAGCTTGGGAATGGAGACAGTAGAGGTTATCTATTTCTTCCTATCAGGTTACTGCCCATCACTTAAGTTGTGGGAAACTAGTACAGGAAAAGCAGTAAGACTATTGCTTACTTGCTGATAAATTTTATTTTCACTGTGCCATCCAAGGGACCTGGAATTCAGGCTCACAGGGTGGGACTTTCCCTTTCTTTGCTGTGAGTGCTTTATTGAAATGTCAATGGAATAGGAAATAAGTGACTTTAGCCACCCTCTATTCATGATCTGCTGCCAGAAATTTCTTATAATTCAGAGCTCTTTGAAAAGAAATGCCAATAAGGTTCATATGTAATAAATAGGTACTGCCTAGACACCTGAGTCCTGGTCTCTTACAGATTAGAGCAAAGGGGTGAAGAATCATGAAGGAATATTTCTTGGAAGAAACATATTTTGGAAGCTGTGTTGAGAGCCCTTGATTTATATAGCAATCATAAAACCAAGAAGTTGATCAAAGTTGTAAATTAAAGAGCAAAGGAAAAAGCAAAACACATATCAAATAAAACACTTTGTTTTTAAATAAAAATAAAAACTTTTTTATTTTTATTTTATTTTAACATAAAAACTTAAGTACTGAAAATTTAAATAAATTATGCAGTAAATTATTTAATAGAGAGGAGTATTTTATTTCTGGTTTTGATTTTATTCTTTTAGTTTGAGATCACTAATGGCAGATTCTTTGCGATTGTTCCCTGAACAGTATTAGGAGACCCATGTGTGCTGGTGGTTGAACCAGGGCCTCCCTCATACCTAGTCTGTGCTCTGACCTATCTTTTGGGTCTCTGTTCTATTTTTGTAACTTCTCTAATGCTTGAAATTATTCTCAAATAAAAAATGAGAAAAGAAAACTGGGAGAAGGTGAGTAGTTAAAATTGAAGTCTGCCCTAAATGTCATTGAATGGCCTTGAATGCCATTTCAACCTGTCCTCTGATTTTTGGATTAGTCACTCCTCTTAGGAACTTAGTCTACCCTGGATTTTAGATCTTTATTTATTGTCTAATGTCAGTTTGACAGAATGTATAGATGAACAGATTTCAGAACCACCTTTAGAATAGATGAACTGGTCTAGTTTATCTAGTTCATTGCTGACTGTTCATTTGAGTGATTTACTTTCCTCCAGTCACTTTCCTCATTCTGTGAAATGGGGACAGCAGTACCAGTCATCCAAGTATGGTATGAGATTAAATGATTGAAAATATGTATTGTACTCCAACACAGTGACTGGTATATGTTGTAGCATTAACAATAGTTACTAGGGGCTGAAGCGGTTGTGCAAGCAGTAGGACATTTGCGTTGCACGTTCTAACGTAGGAAAGACCATGATTTGATGCCCCCCAGCCCCCCGTGTCCCATATGGTCCCCTAAGTCAGAAGAAATTTCTTAGCATATACTTAGGAATAGCTCCTGAGCGTCATTGGGTGTGGTCCAAAAACCAAATAAATAAATAAAAATAATTACTGGACAAGTAATTTAAAGCAATAAACTTTGCTGATGAAAAGGCAGAGAGTAGAGATTGCAATCAGGGTACAGGAGACAACATAGGGCGTCTTTTTTCTTGAGCTGTCCTGTTTGAGAATCACAAGTGAAGGGAATAAGGAGTGTGTCATTACCCTCAGGTCTGTTGGGGTTACAACAAGTCTTTTCACACCACCGCTTTATCCTGCTTGGCTCCCAGGTTCCTCAATGCTTGAGTTCCTTAAGTGGAGAATTTCAGGCTATGTCAGTGCTAGCAGGCAAAGCTAGAGGATGCTATCTCGAATCAAATCTATTTATCCTTTTAACCCATTTCACGCTTGCCAAAGTTTCCCTACAGCGATGGGTTTAAAGTTTCAAAGCCCATTTATATAACATAAAGTTCCACTGCTCGAAGTGGAGTTCCCCAGGCAGAATCAGCAGCACTGGGAGCTTGTTAGAAATGTAGAATTGGGGCCGGGCGGTGGCGCTGAAGGTAAGGTGCCTGCCTTACCGCGCTAGCCTTGGATGGACCGCGGTTCGATCCCCGTGCCCCATATGGTCCCCCAGGCCAGCCAGGGGCGACTTCTGAGCGCATAGCCAGGAGTAACCCCTGAGCGTCACTGGGTGTGGCCCAAAAACCAAAAAAAAAAAAAAAAAAAGAAATGTAGAATTGTAGTCTCAGGACCCCTAAATCAGAATCTCTTTTTTAGCCAGAAACCTAAGTGATTTCTCTGCATCGTCAGACTTTGAGAACCTGCTGGAATCCACTGTCCTGTTTCTGGAGCAGGTTGATACATTCAGAAGGACTTTTTGGTTCTTGGTGCCCTGCTATTTTGTCCTGAGTGAGCTTGCTCTGTTTTGTTGAACAGTTTGGATGCTGTTCAGTCTGTCTGTATGCAAAAATGTATAAAACTAATATGAAAAGCAGTCAAGGTGTGCAAGGCAATGTAAGCCACGTTAGCTACCAATGGTTGCTAGAACCACTCAGTGTGGGAGAGGCCAGGCACTAATAGTGTGGGTCACTCTTACTCTCAGGCCTGCTGAGTGGACATCTGCTAGCTACTACATGCTTCCACTTGGTTTTCTGATTTATAAAGCGTCGCATGCAGAGCATCTGTCATCCAATATGTAAGGCTAATTAAGTTCCCAGTTTTGTTACTTAACAAAAAATTGCTGAAGAAGTTAGAATTTCTAAGTCCGAAAATCAATTTAATTGACGTGCTTTATTTCTGACAAGAGACTCTGGTTCCTTGTCTCTTATTAGCATATTGATTTGCCCTTTTCCATGAACATTTGATCCTTTAATTAAGTTTCAGTTTGTAGATTAACAAGCCATTTCCTGGCCACTCCTCCCTAGGTAAAAAAAAAAAGTTGGGTGAAAACTTTATTTAAAATAAGCTGGAGCGAAGCAGTGACACAAGCAGTAGGGCATTTGCCTTGCATGCGCTAATCTAGGATGGACCTCGGTTTGATCCCCTGCCATCCCATATGGTCCTACAAGCCATGAGCAATTTCTGAGAGTATCCCCTGAACATCACCAAGTGTGGCCCAAAAATCTAAAAACAAAAACAAACAAAAAACTTACATGGTACAAAAACATTGTGAATAATCCTACCTATAGCAGTAATTTTATTTCTGGAATTCACTCATTTATGGCTCCAAACAGGATCGTACTCTAGGGTATGGGCAAAGAAGTGTATGTTTGTGTTTTCTATATACCTCTGCTTTGCTATATCATTTTTCCTCTTTAATGGCTAGTTGTTTATTGTGGAAACCTGTCAATGTTTGTTTTCCTAGTTCCATCAGTACACAGGAACATAGGATTATACTTATTTCTAGCTTCCTATTACTCTTTTTGATATTTTATTAAAGATACTATGATTTAAAAAGTCACTCATAGTTGAGTTCTATACATAGAGTGTTCCAGAAACATTTCACCTCTTTTCCCAGTGTCCCCAGGTTCCTGCTCACCTCCCCAGGCCAATCTCTCGACAGGCTCCTTTAGTTGGATTGTAGTTTGGATCTCCAGCTCCATTTGCATTTGCTGCAAATTGTAGTTTGCAAATTGTAGTTTGGATCTCCAACTTCAAATGCATTTACTGCATTTAAATGGGTGAATATGCCAGTTAAAGGCAATTAATTTGTAGAATCATGAAAAGAAAAATAAAATGGTTGATAAACATCAAGTAAACATACTCCTGGATCTGTCCTTGGAATGTGTGAAATGAAAACATCTGGATTCTGAACATATTAAACAAAACAATAATAAAATTAGTTGGGGCTCCCTGATCTGGCAGGAAACAAGCTTCTCATGGTTGGTTCAGTCTAGATCCATCATCTCTATGATCTGTTCTGTGTTTTTCTCTCAGAAGCTTGCCCTATACTTTCTTTCACTTTACTGTTTATGTATCTCTTGAAGCTGTATAACTATTTTAATCATTGTGTTTTAGATAAAACTGCTGTTTACTAAAAACAGAAACATAAATGTGTGATAGAATTAGGGGCTCAAGGTAGAAATTACAGTTATGGAAAGACTGATGTAATAAAAGAATAGACTAAAGTTAGTATAGACGAAGGGTAGTATAAATGAAGGGGCATAGAGTGATATGGTCAAAGCTCAGAGTTCCAGTGCCAGATAAATTTGGGATGCAATTCTGGGTATACCATATTGTCCCTTGAACTTAGTAATTATATTTTATGTGTCAGTTCTGTCTAGCTGTCATCTCAGGGTTATAAAATAGCTTACAAAAATATTTAAAGGAGTTCACCTAAATTCACCAAATGTTAATACCTTTTATGAGATAAAGCAGTTATCAATATTAAGAAATGAGCAGTAATTATGTTTTATTATTAATCTACAGGCCTTATTTATTATTTTGCCTTTTGGGTGCTATATCCAACAATGCTCAGGGCTTACTTTTAATGTTTTGCTCAGAATCACTCTTGGAGAGGTGTGGGGGACTGTTTGTGATTTCAGGGTTTGAAGGTTTGAAACCAGGTAGGTCACATGCAAGGTAAACACCCTACCTGTTGTTACCATTCTGACCTTGATATACCTCAATTGAATGTTGCTAGTTTTCCCAAGTTACCCCCTTTTTCTTACTTAGAATACAATATAGAGCCCACATCTGGAGCATTATTTTGATTGAACTCCTAGTCATCATCAGTTTATGGTACTTGTCTATCTTTTCTGAATTTGATACAAGAAAAATGTCAGTTAGCTATTCCATTCAGGATTTTTCATTATTATTTCCTCATTACTTAAAACATATCGCTGTTTTTTCTTAAAGAATACCAGAGATGCTATTTTTCCTTCACTGTTAATCAGATAAGGATGCATATGATATTCATATGTCTTCTCATTAGTGGTGTTAACTTTAATCATAAACATAAGATAATGTCTGCTATGTTTTATTTTGTACCATAAATAGCTATTCTTTTCTCCTATAATTATCAATTATGTTTGTGCAAAATGCTTTGCAGCTATGCAAAATCCTGTTTCTTATCATACTATTACATTTCAGCTTAAGCACTCATAATTACAAAATACTTAGCATAATATCTGATATATGGAATGTTATTAACATTCTCTTAAAACTACTAAGTAGAGTAACTATGATTCTTTCAGTAAAACAACAGTGAGGGCATCATTAGCATATGCTAGGAACATAATGTCTAACTGCCATATGCTCCTATTTGTAAAAGCCAATGTATATGTATTACTTTAAACAATGATCTGTCAAATCATTCCCAGATTCTTATCAGAAATCAAAAAGGGAGTTATTTTTGTTTAGGAACATAGTTTTAAGTTTTGCTCACCTAGACACATTCATGTAAATAATATAATGTTAACTATCATTGATTCAGTGTTGGCACTGGCTTGGTGTTACAGATAATTTTATCCTTAACAGTTAAAGAAATGTTTTGACTTTACATGTGACCCTTGAACGGTCAAATGCCTTGATAACTTGTACAGCTACTAAGGGCAAAAATTGGAATTTACTTTCACAGTTCTATGAATTAGGGCTGGCTAGATGGCATTTCCTTGACCTATATGTAAGGTCAAGTTAAGATACTTCCCTTGCGTGCAACCAATCTGGCCTTAATTTTCAGAATTGCATATGGTTCCCTGAGTACCTCCAGGAATGAGCTCTGAGAACAGAACCAGGAGTAAGGCCTGAACACTGCCAAGTGTGGTCCACAAAGACAATAAAATAAATAAATAAGACTTCATATATTATCTCTCATTCAGTAGGATTAGAGAGAAAAGAATAAATACCAGATGATCACATGTATTTATGGGCATACAGAGGATCATAATAAAAGAATAGATAGTGTCTAATAAAGACAGATTCTTGGCAGTTAAATAAAAATTGAAATTATCAATTATGAGGAAATAGGGGGAAAGGCAAGGCAGAGAGTGACACAGAGGAGAGAAGAGTTTTGAGTATGTTTATGGTGGTGAAGCTACGGAAACTCTATTTATAAAAACCATGTAATTAACAATGTTATAATGATCTTATCCAATGACATAAAAATAATTTAAAAATAGGGGCTGAAGCAATAACACAGTGGATAAGGCATTTGCTTTACATGTGGCTGACTCGGACTAGATCCCTGATATCCCATATATCCCCCAAGCCTGTCAGGAGTGATGTTTGAGTTCAGAGACAGGAGTTACCTCTGAAAGCCAGCAGGTCTGCACCCCCAAAATTAAAAATATTAAATAGTAGCTCACAAAGTTGAACAAAGAAAAATAAATATCCATCTAGACCTTACTGAAAAAGTATTAAATACTAATATTTAGCAAGAGAGTTAAACTCCAGAAGCATCCCTTCATAGGTCAACAAGGCTAAAATCGAAAAAGAATATGTTGGCTTTGAAAGGAGAAATAAAAGATAATGACTTATCAGATAAACATAAGGCTGTGTATTCCAAGAAAACTGAATATACATTGTTTTCCAATGCACACTACTCATTCTTCAGGATAGGCCACATGCCTCCATAAAATAAGGAGGATAGAAATCATAGGAACTACTTTCTCAGATCACAATGCATTTAAATTATACGTGAATCACAACTGACACAGAAAAACTTTAATACCTGGTAATTAAACAGCACACTACCGAACAACCGGTGAGTCAGAGATGAAATTCAAAGGTTCCTGGAAGCTAATGAAGACACAAAATACTAGAATTTGTGGGATACAGCAAAAGCAATAGTGAAAGAAAAATTAGTAGCTTTCCAACACTCATCAGTAGTAAGATGGAGCCTACATGAAAATATTTAATGACACAACTTATTAAATTAAAAAGTATTCAACAAAATGAACAAATAATAGGCAAATGAAAAGAAATAATAAAACCTAGAACATAATTAATGTTCAAAAAATCATCCAAAGGATCAATAAAAACAAGTGTTTGTTCTTAGAAAAAAAATGAACAAGATTGAAAAACACTAGAAAAACTCACAAAGAAAGAAAGTGAAACTTAATAAACAAAATTAGAAGTGAAAAGAGGGAGATTACTACAGATACTTCAAAAATCCAAAGGGTAATTCAAGATTACTTTGAGAAACTCTATTCCACAAAAAAGAGAACTGGGAAGAAATAGATAAATTCTTGTCTCTTATAACCTCGAATGTTGAATTAAGAAGATCTAGCATACCTGAACAGACATCACTACTAATGAAATTAAAATGGTAATCAAAGTTTTCCCAAAAACAAAAGTCCAGGTCCAGATGGATTCAATAATGAACTTTTTTAAAACTACTCAAGAGGACCTACTACCAATCCCTTTTTAGGCTTTTCAGAAAAATAAAGAAAAAAAATACTTCCAAATAATTTTTAGGAAGCTAACATCACCCTATACAAAAAGCAGATAGAGGTGCCACAGAAAAGAGAACCATAGACAAATATCCCTGATGAACACAAATGCAAAGATCTTCAACAAAACTCTAGAAAACATGATCCAAAGTCTCATACACCATGACCAAGTAGGAGTTATTCCAGAGATTCAAGAATTTTTTAACTTATACAGGTCAATATACATAATACACTATGTAAACAAAGAAAAAATCTGATCACATTAATAGATGCAGAAAAAGATTTGATAAGATTCAATACCCATTTGTGATTAAAACTCTCAACAAGATGGAAATAGAAGGTACTTTTATAAATATAGTAAGACCATTTACCATAAATATTATACTAAAAAGAGAATAACAGAAACCCATCACAAATGTATTCAATGTAAAAAAAACTGAAAAGCTTTTTCTCAAAAATCTGGTAAAGTTGCCTTCTCTCACTTCTTTTATTAAACATAGAAGTAATTGTCTTGGCAATTTGGTAAGAAAAAATATATCAAGGACATCAGATATAAAAGAAAGAAGTTATTTGCAGATGACATGTTACTGTATTTAGAAAATTCTAAAGATTCTACCAAAAAGCTTCTAGAAATAGAGACTAGAGAGATAGAACAGTGGGAGGGTATTTGCATTGCAAGCAGTCAACCCAGGACCAAAGGTGATTCGAATTCCAACATCCCATCTGGTCCCCAGTAATTTCAGGAGTAATTTCTGAGCACAGAGCCAGAAGTAAACCCTGAGTGCTACCAGATGTGGCCCAAACCAGCCCCCCCCCAAAAAAAAAGCTTTTAGAAATAATAGATTAGTATAACAAACTGTCAAATCACACAAATAGTGATAGAAAAGTATCCATTAAAAACAAAGTCCCGTTTACAATAGTACCACAGAAACTCAAATACCTTGAAATAAACTAAATTAAAGATGTGAAGGGCCTATACAAAGAAAACTATGAAACACTCCTTCAAGAAATAAAAGTGTCTTATGCCCTGAACATATGCTCTGTTCATGGTTGGGAGGATTAACATAATTAAAATGGCAATACTCCCCAAAGCATTGTACATATTTAGCACTATCCCTCTTGGAATACCTGTGACATTCTTCAAAGAAGTGGATCAAACATTCCTGGAATTCATTTGGAACAATAAACACTACAAATAGCTAAAGCAACACTTAGAAAAAGAAGATGGGAAGCATCACTTTTTCCAACTTTAAATTGTACTATGAAGCAAAAGTCATAAAAAGAGCATAGTGTTGGAATAAAGAATAAATCCTCAGATTCATGGAATAGACTTGAGTATTCAGAGAATTTTCCTCAGAATACAATCAATTAATCTTTGACAAAAGGGCAAGAAATGCAAAATGGAGCAAGGAAAGCCTCTTCAACAAGTGTGTTGAGACAACTGGTCATTCGCATGCAAAAAAGTGAACTTAGGTTTCTCTTTAAAAACATGAACAAAAGTAAAATGAAATGGATTAAAGACCTCAATGTCAGACCTGAAACTATAAGGCATATAGAAGAAAACAGGCAAATCACTCCATGG
>PVKC010024391.1:0-16907 GCA_004027635.1 Crocidura indochinensis | reverse complement strand
AGTTTCGGGTGGAAACAAAAGGAGTGAAACCCAGGTAATAATTAGGAAGTGAGGGGAAACAGGTAGCTATGGGGAAGTGAGAAATATTTTTGAGTAAGTTTGCAATTATCAGGTAGAGGAAAAAATGTTTTGAGTTTTGGGTAATAGCTTTCCTACTGAGTTTGGAATTCAATGCTAGGCGTCAAGATTAAGTCAGAGAGACTGCTCTGTGGGGGTGCATCGGTTTGGTACTGTCTTCCTTTGACTGAAGGAAAGGAATTTACTGTTGCCGGATTTTTCTTAAAGGGAAAGGGTGAAATTATCACAGCCTCTTATGAAATTATGTTTCAGACCATCCACGCAAAGGGTCAGCTTACTTGTGACTACTCAGAGCGGGCCTTTCTGACATGATTTCCTCTCAGGAGTTTTTTCACTCCCGAGAGGGCCCCGACAATAACCCCTGAGCACAGAGATCAGAGTAAGCCTTGAACACAGCCTGGTGGTATCTAAACCAAAACAAAAATGTTTGGTCACTCAGTTTTATTGCAATAAATGGGGACAGAAAGGGAGGGGGAGGAGCCAAGGGAGGAGGGGCAGGAAGAGGAGAGAGATAAAGGTGGGGTGCAGATCCAGCTAGCTTCTGCCTCTTCCCCATGAGACCTGTGTCCGCCCAACCTAGAGGACTCCAGAGCACGGCACCAGAAGAAGATTCGTGGCAGGACACAGGCACACCTCACACACTACGCCAGAGACGGGCTGCGCACACTCTGCATTGCCAAGAGGGTGAGCCGGGCATTCTTGGGACAGTAGCACCCCAAAGTCAGCCCTAGAGCACTCAGGACACATACCCAACCTCAGGACACCTGCGCTCCTAAGAATACCCCAAGTCACCCCATCCCCAGAGCGCCCCACCCCCTGGCCCCCATCCCAGGGGTGCCCTCCAGGCCCTGTGCCCCGCAGGTGCTCAGCAAGGCCGAATACTCACGCTGGCTGAAGGGGCACCTGGACGCGGAGGTGGCAGTGGACCATCGGGAGGAGCTGTTGGCAAGGTCTGCTGGGCGCCTGGAGACAGGCCTGCAGCTTCTGGGTGAGCGCAGGGCGCCCCAGACTGGATGGAGGGAGACTGCGGGCATCCTGAGACTGGATGGAGGGATGGGCCCAGCTTCCAGCTGTTGGTGAGCACAGGCCTGTGGCACCCTGAGACAAAAGGGACCTATGGCCCAGTTGTCCAGGCCTCTGGAGGGAGAAGCTGCCCCCGTACCTCCCCCAGGTTCCAGAGAAATGGGGGACCCCTGTGGCTCGGGGGCACAGTCGAGACTCCATGCTCGTCCTCTTGCCCATGTGCCCAGGGGCCACGGGAGTTGAAGACCGGCTGCAGGACGGTGTCCCCGACACCATCGCAGCACTACGAGGGGCCGGCCTGCAGATCTGGGTGCTGACAGGCGACAAGCAGGAGACGGCCCTGAACATCGCCCACGCCTGCCAGCTGCTGGACCCCAACGATGAGGTTCTCCTTCTGGACGCCCAGTCTCAGGTACGACCTAGCCCATCACTGCACTGCCAAGTACCCCAGAGTGATGCTCAGGGCCTGCGCAGGAATCATTCCTGGGGTGCCAGGCGGACCCTCTGCCTTTTGGGGTTGAATCCATTGTCTTCAAGAACACTACTTCCTGCTTGCAAGATACTGAGGGTGTCTTTGTGGGGTCCCTAAATTTAGAGCACAGGGTCAACAGGAGCAGAGACTTTTGCACAAGGGCACTGGCACACTGAGAGACAATCACAGGCAGCTTTGGGCATTGAGGGTATGAACCGGCTCACCCAGACCTGGCTGTCCCAGCCCCTGGATGCATCCAATTCAGATGCCTGGAGTGACCAGGATGACCACTGAGCAGTACATGTGCTGGGCGCTGAGGATCTATGTTCCTTGATTCCCTTTATGTAGGTGTGGGTCTAACCAGGAAGAGAGGTTCTGCTGTATTTTCTCTTGAAGGTGTGAAGAGTTTAACATCTCTCCTTTAAATTTTTTTTGTGTGTGTGGCTTTTTTTGGGTCACATCTGGCAGTGCTCAGGGGTTACTCTTGGCTCCATGCTCAGAAATTGCTCCTGGCAGGCACGGGGGACCATATGGGGCACCGGGATTCAAACTGATGACCTTTTGCATGAAAGGCAAATGCCTTACCTCCATGCTATCTCCCGGGCCCCAACATCTCTCCTTTAGAGACAAGTCATTGGAAGGTTTTGCTTTTTTTTTTTTTTTTTTTTTTTTTAAGTAAAACACTGTGAGATAGTTCAATAGTTGCTGAGGGGCATCAGAGAGGACTTGAACATAGCTGATAAGAGTTCAATTCCTGCATCCATTAGAGTCCCCACAAGTCGAGCACAGAGCCAGGAGTAATCTCTGAGTACAGTTGGGTGTGATTCCCCCCAAATAGTTGTTGATAGTTGAGTTTGAGGCATAGAATGTCCAACACCCACCCCTTCACCACATTCATCATCTTTCTGTCCCCCTAAGCCTGACTCACCCTCTTTCTTTCTTTTTTCCTGTTAGACACTGTGGTTTACAATCCTGTTACTGAAGGGGTATCCTGCCAATCATTGTCCCTCCTTCCAGAATCTAGTTCTTATCCAGGGTGACCATTTCCAGCTCTCATTGTCACAATAGAACACACAGTGGGGAACACACTTCTCTGCCTTCACATTATTTCTATTTGGACACAATTCATTTTGTGTCGAATTGTATATATAAGGGATAAGGATTCTGTCAAGCCTGGTTTGGGGAAGGAGCACACTCAACGGCTCATGGGGAGCTACTCATGGCTCTATTTGAAAGGCAACTCTCAGAATTGCTTGGTGGACCATGTGGTCAAACCCAAGCCTCTAGCATGCAAAGTCTGTACTACAGTCCTTCAAGGCCAACTTGAAAGTCTAACCCTGGAGTCCTTTGTTGAAAATCATTTGGGTCTCCAACCATACCACCCAGAAGGTGCCAGATGTCATCTGAAAATCAGAGGGTAATCTTGATGTGAGTCTCTCAGTTCTCTTGACTTACTTGTCCTTTATGCAGACCCCACCATTTGACTATCAGAACTTTCTCTAAAGTCTTGAAATTGATTCCATTTCCAAGTGTTTAGAGATGTTCCATTCCTCTTTCTTTTTGTGTTTTATTCTCTTTCCTTTTATTTTCCATTATGATCATGGGACATACCACTTCTAGCATTTTCATTTCTATAAATATGTCAAAAGCAAGATGCTAAAGACCTGGGCAGTATTTGTTGTGACAATCACTCACAACATATTAAGAGACATATTAAGCATATTAAGCAATGGCTCCATTGGCTGGTCGATATTGTGGTTCATGTCTTACATGAAAGGACTCAGCAAACTAGCCCAGAGCTTCATCCGTCCCATCAGCTCTTTCTGTAAATCAAGTTGTATGTAAACACAGCCTGCTTTATGTACTTATCTCCGGCTCTTTTTAGATACTTAATGGCAGTAGCAAATTGAGAGCGAATTTCAGGCTAAGCCTGAATTATATTCTTTCTGGCCCAACAAAGTATTTCCACTGATTTCACCCTGACATTGTTTCCACTCTTTGCCTTTTAATCTATCTATAGCAACATTTGAGTGAACTGGATTTAGTTTATTTTGTAGAGTCCACATTTTATCCATACAAGCAGTATTTTCAGAAAAAAATAAAAGAAGGATGTTTCTCTTATAGAGATAAGAGAAAGGCAGAAAAACAAATAACTTTCTGAATATCTCTTTTCTTTGGAAAATCCAGATCATTTATATTTCATGTAGTTAGTGATGGGTTTAGATTCAGGTCTGCCTTTCTACGTTGGGACTATTTTTAATATTTTTCTTTCTGGTTTTTGAGCCACACCTGCACTCAGGAATCACTCTTGAGTGGGCAGGGCTTAGGGACTCTATGGAATGATGGGGCTCGAACCCAGGTTGGCTGCATGCCTGGCAAATGCCCTCCTCACTGTGCTATCACTCCAACCTCATGTTTTTAATTATTATATGTAAAAGCATTAACATAATGGGAATCTTAATATTTCTAGAAGAAGTCAGTCAGAAGACCCTCTAGGATGTTCATACCCTTAGCATGAGTAGCTGGTCAAAAATTCCTGAGGAAATATTACCAGTAGGCCCACTAAGAAGTTTTTTCCCCCAGGTATGGATGACTGGAAGATTCCTGAAAGATCTCTCATCAATAGGCCCACTGAGTCTTCCTTCTCAGTGTGGATAATTGAATAAGCCGTTCTGTTAATGAAACTGACATTCTGCTTCTTTTACTGCAAACATAAATATATATGTATATATTAATATATATACTCCCTTCTGCTGTGTATATAGTAAAACCTTTGTCATCCTAACATAAGGATTTTTACAGGTAATATAGCCCTGGTTAAATGTATCTTTACCTGGAATACATCAAAAAAACAATTTCTTCTCTCCTTGTCTTTGAACACCATAGCAGTTTGTAACAGAAAGGATTACTTCGCTTCAGGTACTTCCCCTAGATACTTTGAATACCTGCTAAAAAAAATCTACACTTCAAAAAGGTTTGGCCAGGATAGCATTGGGCTATTGAATTTTACTTAGGTATAAATTCTATACTCCTTTCATATAGTTTTATCTCTTTCATAAACAGACCTTAGGAAGTTGGTCTTAGCCCCTAAGCTAGAAACCTCTTCCCTTGGGTAAAGGAAATTTGTTATAGGAAACCTGGCTTCTTGCTAATCCCTTAATTTACATCAGTATGACACCTAGGACCAGGCCAGAAAGGAACTATTTTGAAATGTAAAAGTTTACCTTCCTTTTATCCTCTGGACTCCTAACTGAACTATATTCTAAGATTAAAAACTTAGAGTTATGTGTATTGTTTTAAACATCAAACAATGTACACTGGTAAGTTTCTGTACTTTTGCAAAGAAACGAAATATGAGAATTCTTCTCATATGTGTGACTGGCCTTTTACCCCTTAAATATTCCTAACTTGGAGATTAAAGTTGTAACATGCTGGGGCTGGAGAGATAGCATGGAAATAGCGTATTTGCCTTGCATGCAGAAGGACGGTGGTTGGAATCCAGCATCCCATATGGTCCCCCGAGCCTGCCAGGAGCAATTTCTTTTTTTGTTTGTTTGTTTTTTGTTTTTTTTGGGGGGGGCCACACCCGTTTGATGCTCAGTGGTTACTCCTGGCTAAGTGCTCAGAAATTGGCCCTGGGTTGGGGGGGACCATATGGGACACCGGGTCCTTCCTTGACTAGCTCTTGTAAGGCAGACACCTTACCTCTAGCGCCACCTCTCCGGCCCCCAGGAGCGATTTCTGAGTGTAGAGCCAGGAGGAACCCCTGAGAGTTGCCAGGTGTGACCCAAAGCCAGCAGGAAAAAAAAAATCTACCTCTTTTTAAATAAAATATTATTTTTTTTTGTTTTGTTTTTTGTTTTAGGGTCACACCCGGCAGCGCTCAGGGGTTACTCCTGGCTCCATGCTCAGAAACTGCTCCTGGCAGGCACCGGGGACCATATGGGGCACCGGGATTCGAACCGATGACCTTTTGCATGAAAAGCAAGCGCCTTACCTCCATGCTATCTCCTGGGCCCCGAAATAAAATATTATTTTTAAAAAAAAGTTGTAATATGCTGGGGCCGGAGCAGTGGCGCAGAGGTAGGGTATGTAACTTGCAAGGGGCTGACCCAGGACCAACTGCAGTTCAGCCCCCAGCATCCCATTTGGTCCCCCAAGCCTGGAGCGAGTTCTAGCACATAGCCAGGAGTAACCCCTGAGCCTCATCGGGTGTGGCCAAAAAAAAGGCAAAAAAATAAAAAAAGTTGTAACATGTATACCAGAACATGTTTCCCCATACATTCATTGTATAGTCTCATTTCTTCATATTTTTTCATATGCCGGTGCATGTAATGCCCACTCCCTGAAGTAGATTCATTGAAGTCCATTTGTTCCTGCAGGACAGAAGCTTCTTGCAGCAATTATACCTTTTGTTACTCTATTCACTGAGGTTATTTGAACTGTAGGACTCCATTCTCTTGTCTGTACTATTGTTTGCTAATTAGCTATTTGAGGGTTACTTGGGGCCTCATCTGGGTGGCTACTTCTGGCTCAGTACTCAGAGTCACTTCCAGCAATGTTTAAAGGGCATCTCACGGTGCCAGGAATCCAGCCTGAGCCTCTGTGCAAAAAGCCAGCACTGGACACCTGGAACTATTTCTTCAACACCTGCTATTTTGACATCTTCCTCCGTATTTTTAAAGATTTTCTTGCTTATTTTCCCCCAGGCTCACACCATGCTTACTGCAGTTATAGAGTTAGAGGAGCTTTTAAGGACTCCAGTTTTGGCAGGGATGGGAAGTACAATGAAAACTCCTAAACTTCCTGTATACATGCTGTCCCCCCTCATTCCAGGAGGCATGCTCAGCCCTGCTGAATCAGTGTTTACAATACATGGAGTCCAGGGCTCCCAACGTCCCCCCATGCAAGACTCCTAGCAGCCTGAGCGTGGCCTTCTCCTCCAAGTACCCGCTGGCTACTGCCACCCCTGTCTTCAGCCACGGGCCCTGCCTAGTCATCGATGGAAAATGTCTGGCCTTCGCTCTTGAGAAAAACCTCGAGGATAAATTTCTCTTCCTCGCCAAGCAGTGCCGCTCGGTTCTCTGCTGCCGATCCACGCCCTTACAGAAGAGCATGGTGGTAAAGCTGGTCCGAAGCAAGCTCAAGGCCATGACCTTGGCCATAGGCAAGTGCTCAGGCCTCCCCACCCCCTTCCTCTGCACAAACCCTTTTTTTTCTACCTCTTTAGCCCCACTTCTGAGGACTCATCTATCTGAACCAGAAAATAGGCAAAGCCCAAATAAAGCTTCAGCAGGCTGGAAAGCCTGAAAGATAGTACAGTGGTTAAGACCTGGCAGGGTCCATCTTGATTTCTCATTAAGGTCTTCAAGCGTTACCAGTGTTAACCTCTGAGCACAGAGTTTGGATTAGTTCTTGAGTACCATGGGGATGGTCCGAAACACAAAACAACAATTAAAGTTAAGAGAGTCAGCCATTGAGTCAACCCATATTCAGTGTCCAGCATCTCCTGAAGTGTTTTATTTGTTTTGATTTTTGATTGGGAAGTAAGAAATGTGAGGTCAAGGGCACTACAGCAATAGCAGAGAGGGAAGGGCATTTATAGACCCTAGCATCCTTATGGTGCCCCAATCACTGTCAAGAGTAATTTCTGAGTTCAGAGCCAGAAGTAACACCTAAGCACCACTGAGTATGACCCCCGAACCAAAATTAAAATTTTTTAAAACAAAACAAAACAATTAAAGTTAAGAGTGGAAAGTCACCAAGTGTAACCAGAACAGAGACAGGACTATGAGGAGGACAGAAAAGTGGGAAGATAGAGATTATTATTATTTTTGTTTTGTTTTGTTTTTTTGGGTCACACCCGGCAGTGCTCAGGGGTTACTCCTGGCTCCATGCTCAGAAATTGCTCCTGGCAGGCACAGGGGACTATATGGGGCACCGGGATTCGAACTGATGACCTTTTGCATGAAAGGTAAATGCCTTACCTCCATGCTATCTCCCGGGGGCCCCCATATTATTTTTCTTGACCCTCATTCACACTCTGTCTCCCTGGATAAGGAATCCCATGAAGCTCCCGGAGGTGGTGTGAGTCTGCACATCTCAATTCACAGGGTCCTTTCTTCCTTCCCGTGCTGTTCTAGGGGATGGTGCCAATGACGTCAGCATGATCCAGATGGCAGACGTGGGTGTGGGCATCTCAGGCCAGGAGGGCATGCAGGTAAAAGACCCAAAGGGCTATCCTGTGGGGAGGGGTTGTAGATGACTCTCAGTCCTCCCATCATCCTTTCCTGTGGGTCTGATTTGCAAAGGGGTGGATGCAACATTTGCCTGCATCTGCTTCTGAGTTTTTCTGGAGCCATGGTGAGTCCAGGGCCATTGCTACATCTCTGGCTGTGACTCGGACTCCTTAGAGGGCATTTTTGGAACTTTCCTGATGATTTTTTATACCATTTGGAAAAGTGCCTTGACTGCAGCACTGGAAAACCCAGAGTCTCTGTAGAAATAGAAGACAGCCTTCTTGACTCACAGGCAAGTTGATTTCTGCCCTTCTCGTGAGTCACAGTCTGGGACCCAAACACTGCTAACTCTAAAGTATACTCCTTGGACCAGAGAGCTGGCTCAGAGGACTAAAATGTAGGCTTGGCAAGTGGGAGACTCCAAGATTAATCCCAATGCTGCGTGGTCCCCCAAACTTCCTCACCTCTGAACACTACCAGATATGGCCTCTGAAATAAACAAAAAACAAAGTATTTCCTTTAGATTGGTGCAACAACTTCCAACATTTGGTGAACTTGGAATAATGACTTTGCTAACCTTAGAAACAATAAAATAATCTATGCCACTCTCTTATTTTTTCACAAAAAAAGAAAACCTGAGGTGTTGACCATCAGGCATCGGCACATTCCACCAGTAATTATTTATTGAGCACAAACATGTGCTAATCTGTGCAGAGCTAGCAAGCAGGAGATCCTGAGTTCCCAGAGAAGCTCCTTTGTGGGCCATCTGGTCTACCCTTTTTATGAAGTGCCCACCTGAGGTTCAGCATAGTCTGAAAATTAAGGGAAGTCTTACCTTTTATGAACTCAAAAGAATCTGGATAAATAGTTACATGTTTTAAACCTATATAATAATCATAGTTGTAATAAGCATTAGTACTAAGGAATTCATGCTGATGTGAACAAAAGCCAAAAGTTGGGAAAACTTGGATTTATTCCATCAGGAGACTCAGTGGAGCTCATGTCCAAAAGTCTGGGTCAAGGTCAAAGGTATTGTTTTATAGGGTACCTAGTGGGTACACCTGAAGAAAACATGAATCCAAAATTCTTGAACATGATGTTTGTAAAATAGCATCAAGATGGTCACAAGGACACAAATATATTTTGTTTTTTGGTCTGGGGAGCCATAGCTGGCTTTGTTTAGGGCTAATTTATGACTGCACCCTGGGATCATTCCTAGAAAGGCTCTGGGGGCACATATAGAATTCCAGTGATTGAATCAGGATTGGTTATCTGCAAGGCAAGTGCCCTTCCCTCCATACCCCAGGACATTTGGGGAACTTTCTACAGTTCCAGAGCAAGGGAACAGTCTTCTCAAGAACACCCCAAATGCATCCTGTGGCTACATTTTGTAGCTCAGGCTGAACAATCATTGGCAGTTTCTGATCATTATTTGTTTATTTGGAATTATCACAGAAGTCCATTTACATCTTCATCGGGAATGAAAAGGTCTATTAGTAGTGAGATGTGTTTGTCACAGGAGGAAGACCACCTTAAATTAATAGAGGGCCAGCAGCAGGTGGGATCTTAGATTTGGAGGACAAACCTAGACAAGCAGGACTTGATCTGCCCTTCCCAGGGGTTCCGTGAGCGCTACATCTTAATGGCTATAGTTGAAATCTAAAATGAGTCCCCTAAAGTGATATATCCCAACCCATGTGAGCGCTGAGCTTGGGTTTATCTAAAGGCAATGATGTTGGAAGCTGTTGACATTTAGACCTGACCTCTCATTCCTGTTTTCTTTTGCTGGATATTGGGCTGCCAGTTTCACCCTGTATTTGGTGATGATGGGTCAGTCCATTGGGACCACCAATAACTTGAGCTCCTCTTCTTCCTAAGGCAGTGATGGCCAGTGATTTTGCTTTGCCAAGATTCCGGTACCTTGAGAGACTACTCATTGTTCACGGTCACTGGTGCTACTCCCGCCTTACTAACATGGTGCTGTACTTCTTCTACAAAAACACAGTAGGTGTCTGATAAGCCCAGCTCAAATGGCCAAGGTGGACATTCACTGCAACATTCACCCCCTGCCTGTGACTATCCCATAGTCTACTGTCCCTTCCCGGCCTTGGGGGAATTAGGCCCCTAATGCTCTAGTCCCAGAAGTCCAACCCATGGGCTCAAGTTCAATTCCCAGAACCACCTGGTCCCCTGAGCATTTTCAAGGACAATCCTGGCAGTCCCCAGCACCACCAAGGTGTCCCATATGGCCAGAATTACAAAGCCGAGAAATATCACACCTTAGGAAAGATGAAGCTAGACCAGGAATTGTAAGCAGAGGGGCTAGAGTAAAAGGACAGCGGGTAAGGCTTGGCTTTGCCAGGCTCAATCCTGGCATCCCTTATGATCTCCAGAGCTACCATGAGTGATTCCTGAGCACAGAGCCAAGAGAAAATCCTGAGCACAATCAGGTGTGGTTCAAAAGCAAAACATAAAGCAAAAAGAATTGCAAACGGGGGGGGGGGGCAGGCGGTGGCACTGGAGATAAGGTGCCTGTGCTAACCTAGGATGGACCTCGGTTCGATCCCCTGGTTTCCCATATGGTCCCCCATGCCTGCCAGGAGCAACTTCTGAGCGAATAGCCATGAGTAACCCCTGAGCGTCACCGGTGTGGCCCAAAAACCAAAAAAAAAAAAGAATTGCAAACGGAGTCCCTGGGTCTCTTGACCTCACTTGGAAGCCCCTCCCTTAAAATAGAGACATATATTTTATGTATATATATAAATTTTAATATACATAAGATAATTTTAATTTTTTAAAATAAAATATCAGTTTCACTGAACAACCACAAATATACTTCTCATCCATGTTCTAGCTCATCTCCTCACCTGTTCTTCAGGTATCTTCTAGCAAATTTACAGACTCAGGCCTGACTAGGCAGGTGCCAGCATGAATCCCAATGACCTTTTGACTGGGCCGACTGGCCCCCTCTTGTCCTCCCCTTCTTTTTTTTTTGTTCTCCCCTTCTTTTACCACTTGAGAGTGGACCCTTATACATGGCTATACCCCTAGAGCGTCCCCTCCAGTGGGGCGCAGAGAGATGTAAGTCCAGCTGGAAAGGGGGCCTACAGCCTCAAACGACTTTGCCACCTTGTGTGAACTTAATGTGCTTTTTCCTCTGAAGTTGGCATCTCATGAAGGGATGGCAAGTAGGTGGGGAAGGGCTTATTTGCCATTATGAGTGCAGCACCCAGGAAGCATCAGACTCCCTTCTCTTTTCCCCATTGTAGATGTTCATGAATCTCCTCATTGTCCATGTGTTCCCTCACTATCCACATGTCTCCTCGATGTTTCCCCTTGCTATCCATGTGGCCCATAGTGTAACTCATTGTCCCATGTGTCTCCTCAATGTTTGTGTTTCTCCTCATTGTTGTTCTGCCCCCTCATGGTCCATGTGTCTCCTCGTTGTGACGCCCAGAAAGCTCCAGGCTCTTTTTCTCCTTCCCATGGCAGATGTTCGTGTGTCTCCTGTTTTGGTTCCAGTTCTTCTGTGGCTTCTCTGCATCTGCCATGATCGACCAGTGGTACTTGGTCTTCTTCAACCTGCTTTTCTCATCGCTGCCACAGCTCGTCACAGGGGTACTGGACAAGGATGTGCCAGCCCATGTGCTGCTGGCTCAGCCTCAACTCTACCGGAGCAGGAAGGGCACAGAGGTGTGGGCTTCTGTCACACATCCACCCCCTCTCCACATGCTCCCCTCAGGAAAATGTGTTCTGGGGACAGGTTTTCCTATGCTGACCTGGCAGGAGCAGAGGAATGGCACCTATCTGCAAAGTCTGTCACTGGTGTCCCACATCCCATCCCCCACTTGGAGATGCAGACACCAAATGCAGGAGGATCAGGCAGGCTACTCAACACACAAGTGCACGAGTTTTATTTTTCTGTCATGGTGCAGAGTTCTTAGCTGTCTTTGGGTCTCCAGCCTGGGACCTGCTGCTCCAGGACCCTCATGTTGCACATTCCTTGCCCCAAACTCAAGCTCCACCCTCACATGCTGGAACCTTACTGCAAAGGCCCTGACAAAGGACCCACTGTGTCCCATAATTCTTTCTGGCTGTTTTGTGTCCCAGGAATACGGGCCTTGTACTTTCTGGTTAAACATGCTGGATGCAGCCTTTCAAAGCCTGGTTTGCTTTTTCATCCCTTACCTGGTAAGTTTGGCTGTTGGCCCAGCTTGCCCCATCCACCCCCAGCGGGGACCCCCACCCCAGGAGTTTGCTGTCTTTCAGGCCTACTATGACTCAGATACAGACCTCTTTGCCTGGGGGACCCCCATCACGGCCATCGCACTCTTCACCTTCCTCCTGCACCTTGGCATCGAAACCAAGACCTGGGTAAGGACCCACCGTGGGTGGAGCTGGCAGGACTTAGAGGATTGCAGGGGCTGATCTAGCAATACTAACCTGACTGGGGGACAAGATGCTAAGGACTGACTGGGTCCCTGGAGTCCTAGGAAAAGTATCCAACCCTAGGATAAGTACCTAGCATAAGTACCACTGACCTCATGTAGTTCTACTCATACCCTCCTTCTTCCCACCCCGTACCCACCTTTTCCATTGGGCTACCCTGTCCCAATTCATTTGCCCACCTTAGCTGTGCCAAAGACCCCTTGATTCCTAGGATAAACCAATGTGACCCAAGGGTGCTGTTTATTATACCTTTGTTGTGAGGGAGAGAGATGGGGTGATTTTGAAGGCCACATACAGCAATGCTCGGGATGACTCCTGGCAGTGCTTTGGGGACCTTATGAAATGCTGGGGATTGAACCTGGCTCACCCTCATATTTGGCAAGCACCTAACCCTTGCACTATTTTTCTGGCTCTCTGTTTAACAGTATTGGAGGGTGTGTGTGCTCTATTTCCTAAGCTATGCTTAGGATACCCAAGAGCCTCACTAGTGATTAGCTGCCAACCAGTTATTCGTTCAGCACCATGGGTCAAGGACATGACTCTACTTGGTCACTGCTGTATCTAGGGGTCCCAGAGCTTCTCAGTCAAGTAGAGGTCTCCATGGTCACCCTGAGATTTTCAGAGACCCAAATGCAGTGCCAGGGATTGGCCATGTGCAAGACCAGTGCTTTAGCCAGGCACTCTCTCACCAGCTTTCAAGTGGAAATAAAAACCCGAGAGAGAGAGAGACAGAGAGACAGAGACAGAGAGAGAGAGAGAGAGAGAGAGAGAGAGAGAGAGAGAGAGAGAGAGAAGAACAAAAGTATTTGCCATAAAGGCAGGGAGGAGATATTGGGAAGGAAACTGGGGCCATTGGCAAGAAATGTGCCCCAATGCAGAGACAGGTGTTGGACATTCCGACTAAACTCAATCATGACCAGTCTTGGAACTTCATATCTCATGATAATTCCATTTCAAATGACAATTCAGGAAGGTCCCTCTTCTCCCCCCTCCCCCCAGACCTGGCTCAACTGGGTCACATGCATCTTCAGCGTGGCCCTGTTCTTCTCGGTGGCTTTTATCTACAATTCGTCCTGCCCCACCTGTTATCCGCCATCCAACCCTCACTGGACCATCCAGACGCTGATGGGAACCCCGCTCTTCTACCTGACTTGCCTCCTCGCCCCAGTCGCGGCCCTGTTGCCCAGGTGGGTACTGCAGACTCTGTCCCCCTACCCCCCAACCAAATCTAAATACCCCTCCCCCATAGCTCACAATCTCCCTCCCATCTGTTCCTTCCAGACTATTCTTCAAAGCCCTTCGGGGAACTCTGTCTCCTACCCCACTCCAGCAGGGTCGACACCTAGCTAAGAAGTTGCCCATGAAACTCCCCAGTGGCCAGTCACCCCTGGAACAAGAATCGAGAACTGAACCCTCAGAATTGAGCCTCATGGGGGCTCCCAGAACCGGCTCCCAGGATTCCAGGCCTCCCGAGACTCAGCCTGATCTGCCCACTCGGTCCCCCAAGACCAATGGGGAGCCCAGCACCGAGGACACATGCACCCAGGACACGCAGGATAAGCCTCTGCAAGAGGAACTTGGGGTCCAGGTCCTGGGAGCCTCTACCCAGAGCAAGTATTTGGGGCTCGTCAAGGCCAAGAGGCCCAGAATCTGCAGGTTGGCCGCTGCCTTCTCCATCTTCAGGCTCCCTGGCCTCACCTCCCTACTTTCTTTGCTCTCACTGGGCAATACCCTCCAGATCCCCCAAAGTCCTTCACACATGGACAAGCAAAAGGGCGAATTCCAGCCCGAACACCGGGCTACAGAATTAGGACCTGCTGACCCTGTAGGGTCAGACCACCTAATCCTTCTAGAAAGTTCTCCCAGGTCAGCCCAGAGTGACAGAATTTGAAATAACCTTGTTTTTGTTGTTTGGCTTTTTTTTTAAATCCCACTTGACACATCTAGTGTCACATAGACACATCTATTACGTCCGCATTATTTATGCATCTCTCTTCTAGTGATGTATATTTGTTGATCCTTGAGGCTCGGGTGGAGAAAGGTACCAAAAGAGAAAGATTTTTTTTTATTTTTTGAAAAGTTTTACTTAGAGTTTATAGAAAAGAAGAAAAAGGAAAAAAAATAAGACAGATTTAATGTATAAAAAGTTTGAAGGGAAAGTAACCCTCAAAGTGTGTCTACATTTATTTTTTCATCTCATTTTATTAAATAACAGTCTGACTAGTTTTCTTGGTCTCTGACTTTTCCTTTTCTCACCTGTGCGGGTCTGAGCAGTGAGAATGCCCCAAGTGCAAGTGAGAGGTCATAGGGAACCCTCAAATCCCCACCCACTGCTTCTCTTTTTGTTTACTCAGCCTGGAAAGACAGAAGTGGGTTACTCTCACAGCAGGACTGGTGCAGTCCCAAGGATGATATCATTTCACCCCACTGTAAAGGGGTATCCCATGCCTGCAGCCACATCCTGGTTCAGAGTCCCCACTGCCCAAGCCCAGAAAGCACTTTGACTTCACCCTCAACAGTCAGAGAAATAATGGGACAGCAGAACAGGCCCTCACTGCACCCTCCAATCCGAGGTTGGTCCCTGTATTATCTAGGGCTCCCCAAGCATCACCAGGAGTGATCTGTGAACATGAAGCCAGAAATAACTCTTTTTTATTTAATTTTTTTAATTATGAGAACAAAAATGCAAAGACAGAGGACAAGGTAAAGTTACAGTGGAAGGACTATCACCCATAAACAGAATTCACATAAATCCCCTTGCTGATATCTTAACATTGAATTTTCAACCAAAGAATATTAAGAAAAATAAAACAGAACCCATGTAGAATTACTTTGTCCCTCAGGTCCCCAGATTGCAATACATATTGCGTAGCAGCACATCAAGCATTCTAAAGCCATAAAACTTATGTAACTCCTTAAATTATGAAGACATAGTATGTATTTACATTTCTATGTATATGCATATTAGTTTAAGTTAGCCTCAAAAGTGGGTGTTTCTTTTTAAGGCTAAGAGTCAAAGGAGCACAGTAAAAACGGTGTTAGAGTGGCAATATAATTGTTTGCATCAGCCCACCAAACTATGGGAGTCATGGATAGGAAAATCCTTGGCCTAAATACAAGGGGACCAAACCCCTGAAGTTTCCTGGCATAAGACCAGCTCTAGGCTCCAGGTACACTAGATTGCCCAATCCAGGTCGTTGTCTATAGTGCCAACATACTTTTATTTTCCACGCTGACTCTGTTGTTGGTATCATGTTTCTGTATTAAAGATCCTGGAATCTGTAAGAGTTAGCTGTCAAAGAAAATGGATATAAAATATTCAAAGCCATACATGTACATTTTTTTTTGGTTTTTGGGCCACACCCAGCGGTGCTCAGTGGTTACTCCTGGATGTCTGCTCAGAGATAGCTCCTGGCAGGCACGGGGGATCATATGGTACACCCGAATTCGAACCAACCACCTTTGGTCCTGGATCGACTGCTTGCAAGGCAAACACCACTCTGCTATCTCTCCGGGCCCCATACATGTACATTTTATGTCTTTTGAAATAATTGGGGTTTGTAAAATCCAGTGAAACAAGTTGGTGTGTGATTATGAATGTGCAGAACAGAAATTAAAAAGGGTATGGGGGGGTAATAAAGGTTGGAGGTGATAGAGTTGAAAAGTGAAAATGAGCTTTACAGGGGTGTACAAGAGGGCAGAATACCAGATGGACATTCTACATACACAAAATCACAAAATATAACTTAAGGATGGGATATATTATTAAGATATACTGTGCGCGTGGGGGGCGATAGCCCCTGCGTAGTATTGGACATGTAGATTAAAGAGATATTGCCAGAGACATCCTTAGAAAAAATGAGCAGCTCACAACACCCCAAAATTGGACCCATCTGGAGGTCTTCGACATCAGATGGGAGGAATTTCTCCCTCCCCACCCACCAGGGCCCAATTAACCAGACGTGGCCCTGAAGACCCACCTGGTGTGGGGGGGGGCCTCGGACCCCTGGATTAAGTGGTCAGCCCAGGGGTCCTATGGCTGCTGTCCTGCCCAGAGCCCCTGACATACCAGTCAAAAGCCCAGAAAATCCTGGCATGTGGAGTCTTTTGGGTGCAGCCAGTCCCTGTCTCAGTAGCTTGTGGATGCAGATGGAAGGAATGTCTCCCTCCCCACCCCCCAGGGCCCGATTAGCCAGGTGTGGCCCTGAAGACCTGCCTGGTGTGGGGGGTCCTAGATCCCCTGGACTAAGTGGTCAGCCCTGGAGTCCTATGGCTAGCTGTCCGGAACAGACCCCCCCGACATACCAGTCAAAAGCCCAGAAATTCCTGGCATGTGGAGTCTTCTGGGTGCAGTCATTCCCTGTCTCAGTAGCTTGTGGATACAGATGGGAGGAATTTCTCCCTCCCCACCCCCCCCAGGGTCCGATTAACCAGGTGTGGCCCTGAAGACCCGCCTGGTGGGGGGGCCTCGGTCCCCTGGACTAAGTGGTCAGCCCAGGGGTCCTATGGCTAGCTGTCCTGCCCAGAGCCCCCAACATACCAGTCAAAAGCCCAGAAAATCCTGGCATGCGGAGTCTTTTGGGTGCAGCCAGTCCCTGTCTCAGTAGCTGTGGAAAAAGATGGGAGGAATTTCTCCCTCCCCCCCC
>PVKC010024390.1:0-16912 GCA_004027635.1 Crocidura indochinensis | reverse complement strand
AGAATAACTGTACATAAAGAATCGTCAGATGAAATATCCAGTGAGCATTCCAAAAAAAGAAAAAACAAAACAAAACAAAAAAACAACATATATAGGCCATGGTATTGAGATTGAAACGTGGCAGTAAACATAAGAAAAGAAAAGAAGAGAATAAATATATATACATATACTTGGAGACATCCACTAAAGTAGTCAATCCGCAATAATAAGATCAACAAAAGATAGATACATAAATAATGATAAAAAAAGATTGTTTTGTGCTTGTTATTATTATTTTTTCCCTCCTGCAGATGCACAGTAAATATTGGGGTCATTCAAAAGGAATTTCCTTTGCATGCCTGACTTTTAATCAAAAGGAAACTGAAAAAAAATCTGCCATTTTGAATTCATTTTGCATGAGTGACCTATAGAAGCCAAAGGAAGTTTACAAAGACTTACACAACACATTGTATACCAAAGCATTGAGAAGTAATGTTCCTGAACAATATCATTATATATAGTATTCTATTTTCAAACTGTAGGCTAGATGGTAGCAAGACTTTTTCAATGGAGTATTGTTGTATTTGTTAAACAAAGATCTATGGAACCTGAAAGCCATGTCATAAAATAACGTAGAAAATTAGTATCACTTCTCCCCTTCTCATTAATATCAGAATGCTTCTATGCTAATGATAAATCATAATAAAATTTGCTTAATAGCACCTCACATTATTATGTGACAGAGCCAAATAAAAGAATATTGAGCAAGGCAGATTTTTCTTTTCTAACATTTAATGATGACAATCGGTTTTCTCAAGGAAATAACATGTCTATGGGAAGCAGGATGCATAGCTTTCTGGTAATTTAGAACACAAAAGAACATATACACTCTTTGTTTCATGTGCTTAGACATTAGTGAAGTCCTCTACAAGGCCCGAGAGTTGGTCAGACCTCAAAGTACTAAAGAGATATACATACAATAATTTGAATAGTAATACTAAAATATTGATTAGTAACTATAATTAAGGCTTTCCTTCTAAGCCCCCATAATAAAGTCATATTCTGCTCAACTAGCAACTCTATGGAAGCATAAAAAACTTATGTTGTAACAAATATAACAATAACATAAAGGATATCAAAAGGACTCCACTTACGCTTCAAACCAAAGTCCTGAATAAGCAAAATAATGTGTGAGCAGAAATCCCAGCTAAAGCTTAGAGGAAAGTATTCCTTTGGATTTTCTAGCTCTTCAAGTTGGTCTCATCAGCAGTTTTTAAATAACTCAAGTAAACGGCTATAAGATGAATACTGTTAGAGGCCTATTTGGATCTATCAAATTTTCCCGATGCCTTTTTAAAAACTGAAAATCTCAGAAAAAAATAAAAGTCTTTAATATAGGTCATGTGCTCTTCAATTGATTCATAGACTAAAGTATTATCAGCTAGTATTCTATGGCCAGTGCATTTCATATTTTGAAAAAGTATCTGGAGGATGAATAAAATTAAATAGAGGATGGTCAAGATTATTAATTTTTTTTAACACCAAGGACTTTTCTTGGCTCTCTATGGGATTTGGAATTATGCAATATGTAAAATTTTACATTTTAACTGTCAGAGAAAATTATACATAGGCGTTCTGTCTTGCGTTCCGGAAATATGGGTGGGGGGATATATTCTTGGACTCAGACCTTGAGCAATCCATCAGGTTCCAGCCCACGGCAAATCTGTCCAGTTAAGACTTAAAATAGGAGCTTTTAAATGGCCACATCAACATAACTGTTACTATAGCCACAGAAACATGCAGCTATGATTACTGCATTTAATGAATAACAATGTAAGTAATACAGTATGATCATACCACAAAAGCAGCGAGGCTCCTTGGGGGTGAATCCCAATCAAAGCAACTATTAACGTAGTATGCAGCATTTACAAGCACCATGACACAATGCTTCGTTCTGATAAAGTTTCTTAGAAGCAGCTGGGAGAAAGATGAAAATGTTATTAGCCTATGCAAGACAAAAACCCCTCAGATATACTATAAAATTTTTCAATCTTATTGTGATTGAGAAAAGCAAGTTAATAAAGTTGTAACACTATATCAAACAGTTTTGGCTTACAAGTTAAAGGGAGAAAAAGTCTCTCTGGAGAAAATAGAATGAACTGTTACAAGAGCAATTTCTTAGCTTATATTCTCTTATTGTTTGGATTGCAATTGTTCAAAAGGAAAAAAAAAATCTCCAAGGGATTAAAAAAATTTCTTGCTGCTTGGTCTTGAACCATAGATAAAATTTTTAACTCTTAAATATTATTCCAGTGTTAAAGTTCTTTAAATCTTTTTATTTCATGATATATGAAAGCTAAGTGAACAGTTTGGGATGTTTTTATTTAAGGTATTAAATAAACCCGTTAAATATAGTTTTATGATAGAAAACACAAACTTTTCTACTATCTTAGTAGGATTACCTTTCTTACTGTTATATTCTAGATTTATCTTTCTCTCCTTTTCTTTCTCTTTTCCACAATACACTAAGTAGCAATCTATATTTTATCATTCCTTTTTCAAAACTTTTACAAATATGGTAAGCATTTGCTTTACAAATATTTTATTTAAAAGAATATATGAAAGTTAATTAAATTTTGAGCATTAATCAAGATACAACTACCACTATAGGAGAAGAATAGCCTAAAAACTAGATCATAGATCAAAAATTTCTTTCTACTGTGTTAATAATAATTAGAATAGCAGATCTTCAAGCTAACATTTTGCTGCTTCCAAATATACTTCCAGACTGCTCTGGCATTTTAAATAAGCAGTTCTGTAAAGTTTACTGAGGACATAGGAAAAAATTATGTGTGTGTATATGTAAACACAGATTCATGTGCTCCCATATAAGTTTTAACAAGTTGCTAAAACTGAAATTCCTTTCAGACAAAGTAGAATCTTCCTATTAGTTTATTTTTCTTGGTCCCCACTTAACTCCCTTTAAGAATTACTTTAATCTGTAACTGTGGGAAAATGTAATTTGTGTTTCTATTTAGATAGACATTGCATTTGTAACTCATGCATAACTTTAAACAACCAAAGATCCCACTGTTTATAGCAAATTACTTGGATTAAAAGCAAAAATACTTTTGGTCTTTTAATAGCACAGAAAATTATTAAATATTTTAACACACAAATGAGTCCTATAAACTTTATAGCCATAATGAATACATATTATTGTAGCTGTGCTAATTAGAAGCAAACATTTTTAAACAGGGAACACTCGGTCCTCTTAATTTGTCATCAGTTCTCATTTAAAACTATAAGCCTAATTATAAGATATCAAGCCTAATTTCAAATTCCTTCCTGATCAGAGTTCCTGACTTTCTATTTTCTTTGCTAAAAATGCCAATAAAAGTTCACTTGTAAAAGATCATAGTCAAAATCTAATTAACAGGAAGGTTTTCCTTAAAAGATAGAGCCTTCCCCCCACCCCTTGTGGATTAGAGGGAAGAGCTTTATGCTGGGCTCTCTTTGCACACACCTGCATTATTACCTCTGGGTGGTCTGGACATATATTTGAACCTCAACTTCTAGTGTTCTCATTTACACATTCCACGGCAATCAAATCGTATTTTATGTTCGAAATGATCAACCCTTTTGCTAATACATGAGTACATAGCCCTTCTGTGCATCACTTAACCATAACCCCTTTCCTTTCTGACCACCCCCATCCAATTTATTAGTTTGGTATTGTCCTTGTTTGATCTTTAAAGGAAAGCAAGGGAAGAGAGAAAAAGCAAGGGAGAAAAAAAAATGAAGAAAGCCATTTCACATAAGTAGATGACCAAAAGAATAAAAAAAAAATTCCCTCGTCGTCCACCCCTCCACACCTCCAAAGTTTATGTGAATTTACTGAAATGTTTCACAGATATAATCAGGACTTCCCAGAGGGTTTAATCTTTCCTTGCTTTATTATTATTTTTTTTTACCTGTTTAGAGAGTCTGTTTTCCTCTTCAATATACTTCTGTTCTTTGGGTATTAATGTTCGTAAGCTGGCTTTCACCTATACATCAACATATGTGTCTGTTATGAATGGATATATCACCATTGTTTACAAGTTTTGCACGCAGTTCAATTTGCAATCATTTCTAAAGTTTCAAAGTGCTGGCTGCTGTGCTCATAAAATATAAATGTATACAGTAGCACATGCATGCGCTTGCATGTCTTCCTTCCGCCGGCAGCATAAGCATAGCAGCAGCGGCAGCCGCCCAGCCTCGCCTAGCAAGCAGCGTGTGGGTGTGCCAGGCAGTGACAGAAGCGTATTCTCCAGGAGACATCAAGGTTTAGAGAAAATGAGGAATGACAGAAATTCTCTACAAATCAGGAACAAAAGCTTTCATGAAACTGAACTCTTTAGCAGTACAAAAAAGCCAAAGTTAAGACTTACAGCATTAAAAATCACATCTATTTCAAGATAGATGACCCCCTTTGTTGGCCCTGTCAGCTGCTTGTTTTTCAAGACGTAGGCTTTCTGTTCACCATTTTGAATCTGCGGGAAAAGGACATGACAGCCGTCTGTCTCGCGGTCTCCACTGAATACACTCCCTCGGTGACCTTTGACCCCCAGCTGCTGAAACTGACAGAGAACCCAAAACAACTGTGGCAATTCTGACAAGTACCTGTTCATTACCAGGATCAAGTCTGTCAGGAAAAATTAACTATCATGGGATTCAACATGGCCGTGAATTGAGTATGTTAAAATTTTTAGTGTTCCTTATTACAGACCTTGGTTGAGAAATGACAGATAGAGAGCCGAGGCTCGCTCTCTCTCTCTCTCTCTCTTTTTTTTTTCTTCCTTGAGCAAAAGCAACACAGAGCAATGTGTCAGGTGCATAAAACTTACAGACAGCAATGGTATAGCAACTTTGCCCAGGAAGTCAGCACTTCGGTCTCGATCTTCATCATAAACTGTCACTTCAAGAACTGAATGGATATCTTTAATGTTGCTGCATAATAAATATAGATCAGAAGAAAAGGCTCCATCAGGGATGAACAAGAACAAAAAATGCTTTAGAAACTTTAGCTAGCTCCAGCTGATTATGTGTGTGAATGTGTGTGTGTTTAATGTATGTTATTTACATAGACAAGATAGCTTGCTAGCTGACAGATTTTCCAGAATACACCTTAGTAGACGTGATAGTTCTATTATCTAGGACTTTGAATACCATTGTGCTTTCAAGTTGCAACTTTTTAAATAAACATAATTTTCCATCTGGATGGACACAAAGTAAAGTATCAAACAAAAAAATCACACAAACCATCTATAAGTGGCACTAATAATTAAGTGGCTCTGACGATTTTTAGACTTTTTCTTCTTATTATCCTAGTAATTACTATCTTCCTAATACACTCCTTGAAGATCAGTATGTGCAAGATTCATGTTGTATTTTTTATGACTTTTCTTTTTTTTAATCTTAAAATATCTCCAATTTTGTTTATAGCTCTCACTAAAACATGGATTAGTATTAAAAGTTAACCAACACTGAAACAGAATGGAGAAATATAACATTGCTCTCTAGTGTACCACTCTCAGATTTAGAAATTAAGTAGTGTTTCATTATGTTCCGATGAGAAACGAAAGTTAATAAACAAATGTGTGAGTTCTTCATATTTTTGTTTCTGGTAAATAAGCCACAACTGTTGACAGCATTGATTCTTTGATCAAAGTGTTTACCGAGAAAACATGAATTAAGAGAAAGCAAAACATAAATATATTCATTACTAAAGGCCACAACCACATGTGAGAACAGGTTTTATCAGGGCACAATCAATTAATGGTTTTGATAATAATCAAATCTATTAATTTAATTATGCATTCCAGAAAAATAACCTCTCCTCAGCAGTTTTAAGTGTATAAGTTCCCTGATTAGGCTTTCATCTCTTGTAAAAATGTGGAGTTCCTTAAAGATAAATTGGTTAGATTATTGAAGTTGATTAGTAACTGGCTCTTAAGGAGAGACATAAAAAATTCATGAGAATTAGCAGTTTCTCAGATACAAGAAAATAAAACTGTTAGATAACTTCTAAGAAGTACTTCTATTTGGAGAGTTTTTCTTTGTTCAGAGTTTATTTCTATAGCTCATTTGAGCAGGGGGAGAAATCTTAGGAAATACTTCACTATAGCATGAGCGATTTTTATAGTGTACAATCCAAAAAACTGACAAACTATTTCAAACAAAAGGAAAATTAACTCAGAGTGTTTTGGTAAGTAGGACAATACTTAACATTCTTATTGTGCTAAAATGCAACACACCAAAACTAAAAAGCATCTGCTGAATTTGAGCCTGGATTGTTTGCTGATTTGAGCAATGGAACAAATAGAGCTTTGTCCTCCTTAGTGTCAATGCAATTGGAGAGAATTTCAATAGGAAGTATAAAAGGAAGAAGCAGTATGGCATTCAGTTGATCCTCAGTCAACTTAAAAGAAAAGCAAAGTTTGAAAAAATAAGAATAAAATCAAGAAAAAAAATGGCATATCCTTATTCTTGGTTTGATTCACTACCAGGAAGGTAACATAATTAAGAAATTCACTGTTGGTATCAAAGGCAGGTCAGATGGCTTGAGCGATTAACCAGTTAAGAATCAACATAAATACAAATTCCCTAAAAAAGACTTTTGAAATGAGTTCTAATGATTACTTACAATGTAAAGACTTTGTTCCACTCAGGATTGAGATTTTTATAGACAGTGTGTGTTAGCAGTCTATCATTGTTCAGTTCAACCACACAAAATGGGTCACTTTTACCTGTAAGAGATTGGGGGGGGGCATTTTTACTCTAAATGGTACCCAGAAGTTAGAGTGTCATGATTCTGATACTACATTTTTTAAAATAAAGCATATATATACATAGAACTCAAAGAGGAAAGCACAATTCAAAAATTAAGATGAACAACAGCAGCAAAAATGATTGGTGAACAATAGTAATTCACAGCAATTTATAACCTGCAAAATGTAAGAGATGAAATTCAATAGATGATATACAAAGTAGCAATTAATTATTACTTAAATGATATATCTACCAATTATTATGAGTGATTCCTAACCATCCAAACCTATTTTCTTTTGAATTCTTTTTTTTTTTTTTTTTTTGGTTTTTGGGCCACACCCGATGACGCTCAGGGGTTACTCTTGGCTATTCGCTCAGAAATCGCTCCTGGCAGGCACGGGGGACCATATGGGGAACCGGGGGATCGAACCGCGGTCTGTCCTAGGTTAGCGCAGGCAAGGCAGGCACCTTACCTCCAGTGCCACTGCCCGGCCCCTTCTTTTGATTTCTATAGTGGCCATTTCAAAGGTTCAGCTGGCCCTTTTATGCAGATCTTTCCAACTTGTCTCGACTCACTAGCAACTTGTAATAAAAGACTACAAATAAGTTTATATTTTGGCAAATTGCAACATTGCAGAATCTCAACACTCTAGTAGGACTTAATATTATCTTTTAAAATATCTCTGGCATCACCAAAAGATAAGTTACACTGAAGGAAAAAAACTTCCATTTGAAACTTAAAGTCAGCACCCAAATCTACATGTTAAAGAATAGTATTTTTTGGCCAACTGAAAGAAAAGAATTTATATATTATCATCTGTTCACAGTGTCTCAACTCTGCCACACTCGATTTAGTAATTTTAGGATATCTTCAATAATTTTTTTGCAATGTTAAGTCTTGTATTATAAGAAACCATAAAGTCAGAGGCTCTTTGGGGGCAGCATTAATGATATTAGTGCAGCATGTAATTTGTTTGATATCTTATACAAATGACAATGAAATCAATATTTAGACAAAGCTGTCCAGAGGTCATATCTTTTAAACTACAATATTGATTTACACTACATAAGAGGTTAATGTGCATATTATTAACTTTAATGATAAAGAATAATTGTTTTAAATGTATTGTGAATTGTAGTCACAGCAGTTTACATTTCTTTGAAAGCTTAAATATAATTTGAGAATTTCAATTAAATGTTAATAGGAAGGAATCATTAGCTATCAATGACAGATAAACTATGTATTCTCACACCGCAACATATTTACTTTCCATATTGTAATTTAGTGCCCTCACAAATCACAGGATAATTTCTTAATTTAACTTTATTATAACTCTCAATTTTTGGACTTGGAATTGTTTTCAATGAATAAAGGAGTGCAAGTATTAGAGCTGCGGTAAAAAGATTACTTGTGATTTAACACTATAGTTTTCCCTTTATCTTTTCATTTCTCTTGCCCTACCTGCAACCATACCAATTTACAACTCACACATACCATGGAATATACTACTTAAAAGTTCATTTTTCATTAAAAAAAAGCATTGCCACAGATTTTATCAACTACACATACCTGTCCCCTAAATTTCAGGTACATGCATAAAAAGTAGGTTAAAACAATTTCCAAATCTTATATATTCTTTTTTTTTTTTTTTGCTTTTTTGGGGTCACACCCGACAGTGCTCAGGGGTTAACTCCTGGCTCCATGCTCAGAAATTGCTCCTGGCAGGCACGGGGGACCATAGGGGGCACCAGGATTCGAACCGATGACCTTTTGCCTTACCTCCATGCTATCTCCCAGGCCCCATTATTTATTCTTAAGATTGATATTAAGTATCTTCTTTCTACCTACCTTTGTGTTGGGTAGCATGGTATAAACATAAGAATAGAGGAATAAGTTACAATATCAAATAGTTTATAAAGAACTGGAGAAATAAAACATATACCTGTAAAACTGAGAATGAAAACTAAAGTAATGTTTATGGTATATTTATTTTATGTCAAAAGAGAACAATTTTGCTTTCGCTTTAGATAGAGCTTTAGCTTAAATGACTAGCTTTGGGAACATTAACTTAAAGGATAATTCTCACATTCTTCCTAGGTTCTCCTTTTAATACAGCACTTTTTGGCTATTTATTCTGTGACTTTCATTTGCTTTATTACAATAGCTATTCTATTTCCATTGATTTAACTTTACTTGCCTTTGAATGATCAACAATGTGCAATAGATTCTGTTAAAATTATACTACTTCTCCAATAGCAAAACACAAGAGCAAATTTCTGAGACCGGTATCTCAGGAGAAAATATATTTGAAACTTACACAAAAAAGGATAAAAATATTTCCTAGTTTTTTCTTTTTTTTTCCTAGTTTTTTCTTTATCCAACAGGAATAAGTTACATAAAAAATTTCAAATTAGCCCCATGGAAAGTTTTTCAAATCATCACTTTTCTTTGTTATTATATCTTTATTTGCTAGCAAAAGAGTCAGTTATTGGTTAAAAGACCTTAAAGAACAAAATTTGTTCTTAATCTTTATCATTTTCAAAGCTTCCAAAGAAATTAGTCTTAACTATAGTTATATACATGAAGCAGTGAATCACCCATATTTTCTTCTGGTCTAGTCTTTACTCCAGAACATTAATTACATCAACCATCATTACATTACTCTCTTATTCACTCCTTTGTAGTAAAGGTGTTAAAACACTAGAACTATTCTCATACCAAAAAGCAGTTTGAGCGCCTTCTGAAGTTACTTCTCAGTCATTTTACTATTCTAAATTCCAGTGGCATACTATCATGGGCAAAAACTACTCTTTAATATAGTTTTCATTTATACTGATTTTTTTTCTGACACCTATTATTCTTGCTATGTTTACCACCACATTTCATAAAAATCTGGACTCACTGACAAGAGCTAATCAATATACATTTTTTTCATTTTACACATTTTCAAAGTTTATCCTCTATTTGATACTTTGGAACCCATCCTGTGCCTAGAGATTAAAATCTACACTTAGAGATTAAAATCTACACTTATACAGCATGGAATATGATCATACAGTCTCATTTCTCATCTCAAATCACTGTCCTTCTGCATACAAGGCAAACACCCTACCTCCAGGCTATCTTTCCAGCCTTTATCTCAAATATTTTAAGTCCCTTATTATATCATACTGTGTGGGTCCTCAACTATTTCAAGAACTCCCAGAGCTCTGTAGAAGGCACTAAATCCAGAACCACATTGGGAGACATGACAAAACTTTGAAGGCTGAGTAAAATGGCACTGAAACTCACACCAGAACCTCTGATCCTCATTCATGCACAATAGTGGCTCCTTACAGAGATAATACAATGGAACTAGCAAAATGTATACTGCACTAATAGGGCAATCATTATAATAATATATTTAAGTAATGCTTTTCAAAAACATTTAAGCTGAAATGCAATTTAAACTCAAAAATAGTCCAAAACAACTAGAAAATAGAATTTCTTGGTCAAAAAAATAAATAATAGTAAAATTTTTACAAAAGAATTAGTCAATAAAGGTTAAGTATTATGCTGATTAATATATCTGCAATTTGTTTTTGGACCATACTCAGTGATCACCTGGGATTAGTTCTGGCTCTTGCCTTAGGAATCACTCCTGGCAGGGGCTCTATAGGATGCAGAGAATTAAATCTGGTCAGATTTAAAGTGGTCAGAGTAGTTCAATTTATTTTTATCTATCTATCTATCTATCTATCTATCTATCTATCTATCTATCTATCTATCTATCTATCTATCTATCTATCTATCAATCTAAAACATTTTGAGCCCAAGTTCAACTTTATGACTATTCTTTTTTTGTGTGTTTTTTGTTTGTTCATTTTTTTGGGTCATACCGGGCAGCTCTCAGGAGCTACTCCTGGCTCTACACTCAGAAATCTCCCCTGGCAGGCACAGGGGACCATATGGGTACAAGGATTTGAACCACCGTCCTTCTACATGAAAGGCAAACTCCTTACCTCCTTGCTGACTATTCTTACAATGAATACTTTGCTATTTCCATTTCGTAGATGAGGAAACGGAGAATATTTAACTCACCTCAACCTGTTGGCAATGAGTAGTAGAGCTACAACTTAAACCCCAGTTCAAACTGACTTTCCTAGTCCTCGTTTACATATACCTATAATACCTATAGTATTGTATATATGTATACCTATGTATATGTATATGTATATATACCTATAGTATAGATGTAATGTAATATATATATATACCTGTTTACATATACCTCTACAGTGCCTTCTCACTTTTAATAATATACAGTTCAATGTAAGCCTTGAGGTAAGAACTTTTCCAGTAATCACACTATATTAGTAGACCACGCATGGGATGAATTTGGTAATTCTCTGACTATAGCTTCTTTTAAAAAGTACAATTTTTAATTTTTTTATACAGTCACCATAGTTACAAAGTTATTTCTGGGTTTTCTGGCATACAATATTTCAACATCAGCTGCTTCACCAGTGTCCACTTCCCTCCAGCAATGCCCTTTACTGGTATGGTTCTACAAGAGACACTTATTTTTTAAAATGTAAATCTTCAAATAGATCATTCTTGATTACCATGCAGCAGTCTGTATTGTTGAGGAGACTGCAAACAAAATTTTTTTACACTCTAACTTTGTTTATTGATTGCTTGACTTTTGTATTTAACTTTAGAATGTAAGTTATTTTCTTTACTTAAATATAATATTTTGACTAAAAGTTTTTTATTTTTGGTGGGGGTCCTTGAAATTTGGATCCTTAATGGTAAATACATATCCATTTACAGAGAATGGAAAGAAACTAGACAATTTGTGTTTGACCACACTAACTGAAAATCCATTACTTTTTTGGAATTTGTGATTCTTTTCATTGTTTTTGTTTGTTTTTAATAGGTGAAGACACCATGATGAACAAAGTTCTCATAGTTGAGTCTTAGGCATACTATGGTCCATCACCAGATCCCACCATCAGTGTCAACATCCCTCTGTCTTCCAGGTTCCCTCTAACCCCCCCCCCAACCATACATCCAGGTTGCCTCTTTGACACACACAGTTTTTTAATTAAATAATTTTTAGTTTGAACAAAGTAAATTGCAAATCTTTCACATATACATTTTTAAATTTGATTCTTGTGGTTGGATTTCCTGCTTTTAGTATTTTTGACTCTGTAGTTGGATATAGAGCTTATACCAGCTCTTTATGCAATCCTTGTAGCAAAGACTATAGACCCATGCTTTCCTTGATCTCAGACACCCAATTACTTAAAATCCTTGATGCGATGAAGCTAATTTCTAGGGGAAGGATCATAAAAAAATTCATTGTATTTTAGAACATGGTAAATAATGAGGAGAAAATTTAAAATAGAAAATAAGGAGTTTATATTTGCAATTTTTATTAATTATTTATTTGGTCTTTGGGAGGCCCCATCCAGAGATAATTACAAGATATTTGAACTAGGATGGAGGTGCAGATACATGCAAAATGCTTTACCTCCTATACTAATTAGATCTAACGCCTATATTTGCCATTTTTAAAAGGAATGCCAGAGGTCTTAGAGAGAAAGTGACACATAGGCAAATAAAGAAGTTAAAAGAGTGGGCCTGTGCTAACTGAAAACATCTTGGAATGGTCAGGAAAGTGGTTATGTACGTTTTTTAGGAATATTCTTGCAGAAACTAAGAATACGGTGAAAGGGGTTTACAGGAAATGTAGCAGACCTTTATAGTATGAACTTTAATTCTAAATGCTTGAGAGTTTGGAAGATTTGAGTTAAAGTAGAACATGATCTGATCACTGATATTTGGAGAAAATCAAGAGAGGAAAAGCAATGACCTTTGTCCCTGGATGGATCTGGAGAGTATTATGTTGAGTTAAATGAGTCAGAGTGAAAGGGTTACACATAGGATAATCTCACTCATCTGCGGAATATAAGAAAAATAAAAGATAGAATTGTAATATCTAGAAAATATAGGGATGGGGGCCAAGTAGAACAATCCATAGCAGAAAGCTTGCCACAAATAGTGGAGCAGTGCAGTTAGGCAGAGAAGAGACCATTAAGACAATGAAAATTGGAACTGATCACACTGGGCAAGAACTGGGTGCTGAGCAAAGATATTTAAATAGGCACAGTATTCCTTCATTAATAATAGTGCAAACCACAGTGTCTAAAAGGAAAAATGGGCGGGGGGAGTGGAGAGGGAAAGGAGTAAAATGCTGCCCCAGAGGTGGACAGGGAAGAGAGTGGGAGGTAATATTGGTGTCTGAATATGTGCAAGGGTGAAGGATGGTGTACATTGTAAGAGTGAAATTCAGGCATGAAAAAAATCTGTAATTGTGGTGTTTAAATAAAAGGAGAGAAAAGAGAAAAAAAAAGGAATGGAAGTAAAAGGGAGGAAAGTTAGCAATCTATCATAATAGGTTATAAAAAGAGGCCAGAGTCTGTATATATCTAGATCTAAAAGAAATGGGATTTATAGATATCAATACTGAATATCAATATCAGTGATCAGGCCATGTTCTACTTTAACTCAATTAGGCCTGATATTATGTGGGTATAGAAAATAATTCATTGAGATTAGTCAAGTTAAATTTTTCTCTTCTCTGGACTCTCACCAAGGATAAGAAAATTTCAACAAAACATACCTGGGATATTTAGAAATTGACAAAGAGAATAAGTAGGTAAGAAGAAATCAGACAATTTAATTTTGTTTTGTTTTGTTTTGTGGTACACCCAGTGATGCTCAGGGGTTACTTCTGGCTTTGCATTCAGAAATTGCCCTGACTTGGATGCTGATTGAAAGTAGGTCCATCAGGGTCAGCTGCGTGCAAGGCGAATGCCCTACTGCTGTGCTATCACTCTGGCCCCAATTTTATATTTAATTTTATCTTTTCCCTCTAAAATTTATATTTTTTCAAAGTTATCAGTAATGGATGCCAATATCAGGCCTTTACACTGTTATCTTTTTTTTTTTACTAATTTAGAAGGTTTCTGTCACTATATAATTCAAATGTTATTAAAAATTAACAGCAATTTCTACCCAAAATAATAGTAAACACAAAATATCAGATTATATAAAGTTATCACTAAAAACGTACATACCATGGTTTTATTTTTAAAAAGTGGCTACACATAGTTAATGTGCTTATCTGCTTTGCTAAATGATGCTTTAAATGACTGGCTTTTCAGTTCCTAAAATTTGCAGCCTTGATTATGTGCCACTTAAACAAATGAAAACAATCACAGAAAAACCAGTGATGGACCTAACCATTAATTATCTCCTTAATTATTCCTTCATTTCATCCTTTTATCATCCTAGTTAGATCCTGTGATATGCTGCTTTGCTTGCTGACAGTATCCGAGAAGCAGGGTTGACTACTGGATGGACTGTTGATGTCTATGAAGTACACTATATTCTGCAATGTTCTCGAATGTGATGAAAGTCATCCTCCATAATAATTTTCTTCAATACTATATGGCCAGGAGTTCAACACATATAAAAACAGCATCCAAAATTAAAGTGTTCTTTTTGTTCAGTCTCATAACTCTTAATGACTTACAAAGCCTAATGTGTATGGGAACACAAATTAGACAATCTGTTGTCTCCTTCTTACTCATTCCTGTCATGAGTCTAAATAAAGTACACCTTCCTTTACCATTTTGGCAAAAAAAAAAAAAAAAAAAGCTCAAGTGCCCATTTCTTTTACACACCAAGAAACTGGAGATCTTGATCTGTATGGAAGAGCAAGATTATAGCAGAACTAACTGGGGAGTGGTAGTCTAGAGGTAGAGAGGTTGATTGTATTAGCCACCATGACAGCTAAAGAAAGCCTAGCCTTGTTTGAGAACATAAAATTTTCCAAATTGAGAATTTTCCAAATGGAAAAGTAAGAAAACCTTTTTATACATTTGTTCTTTATTGAGTGTATATTCTTCTCAATAAGAATGAGAAATATAATTAAGGTACTCGCAAAAGCACACACAACTTAGTGGTCATGGTAGGCATATAAATATATATTTATAAAGTAGAATGTAAGTGCTATAATAAAGGTTGTAAAGCTTGCAATAAATGCAATGAGAAGGAGGATATCTTACTGTAAACCTAGAACAAGAAGGAAAGGAAGCAAATATTTTGCTACAATTAACTTGATTCTGGTGATATATGGTCATTATTCCTTAATCACAAGCAGTTCTAGAACCAAAAGACAATGATATAACACAAATAAAACGTGTGATACGAAGTATTTAACTTATATAACTTGTGGTACCTTTATTAGTGTCTTTAGAATTCAAAACTCTAGATACACATGACATTACTGCTGTATACTAGAACCTTAAAATATTATTATTATTATTATTATTATTTTTTTTTTGGTTTTTGGGTCACACCCGGCAGTGCTCAGGGGTTACTCCTGGATCCATGCTCAGAAATTGCTCCTGGCAGGCACGGGGGACCATATGGGGCACAGGGATTCGAATCGATGACCTTTTGCATGAAAGGCAAACGCCTTACCTCCATGCTATCTCCCGGGCCCCCCTTAAAATATTATTAAGTCTGATACTTTAACCCAAATTTTAGTGAATATTAAAGATCAGTTTTTTTTCTATGGATTTTAATAGAGGAATATCTCCTAAATGAATTAAAATTCAGGGGACTATTTTTAACCTAACCATAAAAATAAAATCCATAACAAATTTAGAGCATAGACTCTATTCAATTTTTCTTATGGTGAAAACCCATTTCTAGAACAATAAAAACAAAATATCAGATTTGTTGCCAATGGGCATATTTTCTGACAATCTCTCAAACAACAGCAAAAGGACTTACTGGCACAAACTCATGGCCCAATTTTCTCTCATTCTTCACCCTTGCTCTTGAGGTTATAACATGAATATACTGAGAAAGAATTGTGAGAAAGTCTTGCCTCATTTCTGCTTGCTTGCTACCTGTTTTATGGCCACTCAGACAACTTCAGTTTGTACAAAAACTTTTAGAGTGAGCACGAAGGTCACTCAAATGATACTGAATCACATTCCTGCTCTCAGAACAGAAGTTAAAACTGATCTATCAACAATAGGTTTTGTTCACGGTCATTTTGTTGCTGAAAAGTCACACAATCTTCTGAATGTGATGTGCTATAAAAATTTGTGTCTTCAGTGGAGAGTGAGAAGCTCTGAGAACTCAGTGACTACCTGTTTGTCATATCTAAAAACAAAAAGGCTTTCCTTTTTGAATACTATTCATACCCTGGGGGACCTTTTACTTGGGGTCTAACTTGCACAAATTAAGCTTTTTGGTTTAATTTTCTCAGTTGCCAGTTTGAAATGACTATACTTTAATCTCTTTTTTTTTTGAAATTACAATCAAGGTTGCCATCTGTTCTTTCTACAAACTGGAATTTCAATCATAACATATAACAGTGTTATAGTTGGGGGAATTCCGTAGGGTCCCTCAGAACAAAGACCAATGTATGTTGGAGACATCTTCCAGTCCTTCCTTTATCACTGGAGATGGGGCTTTGACCTTAGCCTTTTTCATCAACTGACCTAAACATATTTTAAACATCTGATTGGTAAAATCGCATTAACTGACACTCTTTGCCAGATTCCCACTGAGTCGAATTCTGAGTCTGAGTAATGATAATAAGGATTTTCTTTTCTTACTAAGTCATGAAGCTGATTTTAGAGTGGTAGAGAAATTGACCGCTTAGAGTTGTGGTGCTTGGCCAACTATCCTAATATATATATAAAATATATATATATCCTAATATATATTTTTATATATCTATAAAAATATATATTTATATATATCCTAATATATATAAATATATTTTATATATATGAAGTATATATATAAAATATATATTTTTATATATATTATATATAATATATTTTTTACTAAAGATTTTACTTTAAAATTTTATTTTTATATATTTAATTTATTTATTTAAATTATTTATTTTATTTTATTTTTAAAGACATCTTTCAGGCTATTCTAAAAACAACAAAAGACACCATGAATGATCTTAAAATTTAATAAATGCCTAAAAACTATTAAAATGATAAAGAGAAAATGTTTGTAATAAGCATATTAAAT
>PVKC010024389.1:0-16895 GCA_004027635.1 Crocidura indochinensis | reverse complement strand
ACTCAGGCCTGGGGTCACAGGTATCAAGCTAGTATATTCTTGTTGGATTTCAGTCTGGTTGACCTATCAAAGAGTTGACAGGGCAGTGTTGAGGTCTCCCACTATTATTGTGTTGCTATCTATCTCTTTGAGGTTGAATTCTATGGAATACCATAAAGTTTCCTGAGCCTGTCAGGAGTGATTTCTAAGTTGAAAGCCAGGAGTAACCCCTGAGCACCTTGGATATGAGCCCAAAACAAAAATAAAAAATAAACAATATGCACAGTAATAGCAGTCTTTTTCTTTGAATCATTAATCAGTAGTCAGAATCAGTGTATGCTAATTTCAAACTTTTACAAAGGCACTCTCAAATCTATAACACACAGGGGGCTCAAACTCTCGCCTGCAGGCTGTTTGCGGCCCTCCATATAACATTTTGTGGCCCTGCCCTAGAGGAATCATTTTTTTTTGTTTTGTATTGTTTTAATTGTTTGGGTCACACCCCTTAATGTTCAAGGCTTACTACTGACTTTGCACACAAGGATCACTCTGACTTTCCCTCGTGTGGCCCCAGGTAAATTGAGTTTGAGACCCCTGCACCTTCCTTCCTCACTAAAGCAGTACTTAACCTTATTAGAAAAACGTACTTTGTTTTCACCAGGGAAATGCAGGTCTCAAACTATGAAGAAGAATCTATAAATCACCAATGAGTCACAAATTCTTGTCTAAAAATTTTGAATGCAGAGCATGGTAGTCAGAATACATGGTGCCCTAAAACACATCACTATTCTAATCTTCAGATCAAGGGAAGTTGCCTCCTTTGACAAAACGGATTAGCAAATCTTAAGGCATTAAGTGCAATGAGAAGGAAGATTATCCTTTGTTAAGTAGGTGGACCTTAGTCATCACAAAGGTACTTCTATGGGTTTAAAGAGAATGAGTTGTGATGAAGAAAGAACAAATGTACAGTAGGCCAGAAGTGGCTTTAAAGATAGAGGAAAGGGCCAGGGAATGTATTTCTTTAGATGGTGAAAGGTATGGAAACAGATTCTTCTCAGGACGCTTCAAATGGAATGCAATCCTAATAATACCTTAATTTATCCAAAGGGAGTCATAAGAGTTCTGACCTCTAGATTCAGGAGTTAATATGCATATTATTTGCTATCATGCAAGATATTAAATCTTTAGTCTTATTACACTTGTTGATTCATTATAGAAACAATTCAAAAAGAATAGGAGGAAGATGAATCAGGTTTAAGGCAATGTTAATGGGGACATCAATGGGGACATTCAATTTTCTAGCAGAACTTTTCCTTTTAAGACATTCTCTTTAAATCATCTTCTTTTTGTTTGTTTGTTTTTGTTTTTGGGCCACACCCGGTGGTGCTCAGGGTTTACTCCTGGCTATCTGCTCAGAAATAGCTCCTGGCAAGCACGGAGGACCATATGGGACGCTGGGATTCGAACCAACCACCTTAGGATCTTCTGCTTGCCAGGCAAACACCACTTTGCTATCTCTCCGGCCCCTTTAAATTATCTTCTAAGGACACATATGTTCAACTACAAGAGTAATCGAGGAAGTGAATATGAACATAAGGTATCTCCCATTCTAACTAAATTGGCAAAAATCTTTCCATGTGACAACATCTAGTATTGCGAAGAATGTCAAGAAAAGGGAAATTAATATTATACTTCCTGGTAGGAATAAACATTGATACAAGCATTTTAGAAAACAATCATGTTAGCCAGTGACGTGGGCAAGCTGCCTCTTTTCTAATATACTATCTCCACTTATAAAATATTCTCTGGAGAAACTCAAGCAGGAAACATGTTTGCCTAGGAAACGTGATATTTTTGAACTGTGCTGTGTGTCTTTACTTCTAGCTCATTAAGACACAGTCTCTGATTTTATAGTGTAAGGTCTCGCTATGGGCAATAGGTTGGGGCTCACTCAGCATTTCAACTCCAGTTAATGCTCACAGAACCAATCTGAGGATTGCACTTTGTGATCGGGCCCTCAAGATCATATTTTTTCCCTCGACAAATTAAGGAACATCTTGCTCTGAATTTTTGGATCCTTCTTTATGCTCTCTATTCTCTTTTTATTATATTAATTACATTGTTCTCAGTCTATTTTTATAGTTGCCTCTTCCCATGAAATCTTCAAAGGTAAAAATTTCCTAACTATTGAAATCCTGACCAGGAACCTCAAATTATGTCCAGAACCTAACATTTATTTGTTGGATATATAAAACATTCCAATGATGAAAGTGCTGTTGTCTTTTTTAAGTCAAATGAAACCTTATTAAATATGCTGAAATTGTTTTCTGTCCCAGGCCAGTAGTGACAGGTAGGTATTGTCCTATTGTGTGAGATCAGTTCTGAGCAAAGTTCTAATGACAGACTTCCTTGGGCAGAGGAACTGGAAGCCGTTGAAAAAAATTCAGAACCCTTAGGGCAGAGAAAATGTTAGAATCTAAGGAATTAGTTACTTAGTCACAGAGCAAAGATTTTGTGTAGGCATTAAAATGGCTTACTGGGGTTTGTAACCCAGTAAGTTCTATAAAATAGGCCTTCTGGGCACAGGATGATAGAAAGCTGTTCAGAGAATAGTAAGCTAGTCTGGTCTGGATCACCCCTGAAGAAAACTCACTCCCTGTGCATGCATTTGAAGGTCCTGATTGGGTTTATGCTCGCCAAGACATGTTTCCTTGCATGTTAAATCTTCACTTCAGGATGATATTTGTAGTTAAAATGAAGGGGAAATAAGGAGAGGTCAACATACAGGTGTAGGTACATTGTGAGCTGATTTAATCATATTTCTTCAGTTATGTTCCTATTCAGCAAGGTGTTCCTAACCCCCTAGGTTTTCCTCTAACACTCTGCTCTAGGAGGGAATCTTAGTTTTTCTAAACAACAAATTTAAGTTGTTTATGTATGTATGCATGCATGTGTGTATATTTGTATGTATTTATTTATTGGGTCACATCAGTGATGCTCTTACTGACTTCTAATTCAGAGTTTCACTCTTTCATTTCATTTCCTAACTATTGAAATCCTGGCCAGGAACCTCAAATTATGTCCAGAACCTAACATTTATTTGTTGGGTATATAAAACATTCCAATGATGAAAGTGCTGTTGTCTTTTTTAAGTCAAATGAAATGCTTACACCACCTCTAACCACGCTTAGGATTCAAGGGAAACGTCTCCTTTTTCTGCCTGTCTGCTTGTGTGTTTGAATCCAGAAGGCATCCCCAGCACCCCCCCCAAAAACTGCATTCCAGCTGCCTGTAAGTAACTTGGCGGTGGGGTTGTTGGCCAATCAGCTCAGCTCGCTGGCCTGCGGGGTCCTGCCCTGTGGAGTCCTGCTGAGCCTCTGACCACGCTGAGGATTCAAGGGAACCATCTCCTCTTTCTGCCTAATTGTCAAATAGTGGCAGCAGAAGAGCATGGCCACTTCGGTTTGCTTCGCAGCTGCGCACTCTTTCTAACCAATAAACCCCACCACAACACGCAGGAAAAACAACATTACAAGCGTGAAAATGGTGAAACCTCACAGGCAAACCCCATGCACCGAAAATCAAGATGAAATCTCCAATGATCTAATAAATTCCAACCTCCTGATTAACCTCTCAGACAAGGAACTTAAAATAGCAATATGGAAGATGTTTCAAAAAGTGAAAGAAAGCATAAAGCAATCTGAACAGAACACAAAGACAGAAATCAGAAAACTCCAAACTGAAATAACAGATCTGAAAAATACAGTGGCTGAACTGAAAACCTCAATGGATGGCCTCACCAGAAGGGTATCATCAGCTGAGGAGAGAATCGAAGTACTGGAAGATGCGATGCAGAAGAACTCAACACAACAGAAGAAAGTAGACAAGAATCTTAAGACAAATGAACAGACAATGGAAAAAGTACTCAAGGAATGTGAACAGATGAAAAAAGAAATCTTTGATAAACTCAACAGAAACAACATAAGAATAATGGAGTCCCAGAGACCAAGGTAGAAGATCTCCAAGAATAATCAAACGTCAAAGACATCATCAAAGAGATACTCCCAGAGTTAAAGACTACATGCAATCAAATCCTGCATGCCCAAAGAGTACCAGCTAAAAGAGACCCAAAGAAAAACACCCCAAGACACATCCTCGTTACAATGAAAATCCTACAGATAGAGATAGAATACTGAATGCAGCAAGATAAAAAAGGGAAATCACATTCAAAGGAGCATCCCTAAGACTTACCGCAGACATGTCACAAGAAACTCTCAAGGCCAGAAGACAATGGTGGGATATTGTGACAAGACTGAATGAAATGAATGCCTCACTGAGAATACTGTGCCCAGCCCGACTCACATTCAGGTTTGAAGGAAAAATACAAAGTTTTATGGATAAACAACAGCTCAGAATCTTCACAAATGATTAACCAGCCCTAAAGGAAAGCCTGATAGGTCTACTGTAATTCAAGAGACCAACAAACACAGCAAACTTAACTACAAAGATGACATTAAATCCTATGACAATCATCTCCCTCAATGTCAACGGACTAAATTCACCAATTAAAAGACACAGAGTAGGGGCCCGGGAGATAGCATGGAGGTAAGGCATTTGCCTTTCATGCAAAAGGTCATCAGTTCGAATCCCAGTGCCCCATATGGTCCCCCGTGCCTGCCAGGAGCAATTTCTGAGCATGGCCAGGAGTAACCCTTGAGCACTGCCAGGTGTGAACCCCCCCCCCAAAAAGAAGACACAGAGTGGCAAAATGGGTCAAACGGATGAGTCCAAACTTCTGCTGCCTACAAGAAACACATCTGAAGAGTCAGAACAAACATAGACTCAAAATCAAAGACTGGAGGAAAACTATCCAAGCAAACAACATCCTCAAAAAAGCGGGGGTGGCCATATTAATTTCTGATGACACCAACTTTATACTCAGAAAAGTGGTAAAGGACAAAGATGGACACTATGTCCTAATCAAGGGATATGTGCAACAGGAAGAAATCAGACTATTAAACATATATACACCCAATGAGAGACCATAAAATTATCTGATACAATTACTGATGAATCTGAAAGAAGAAATAAATAATAAAATAATAATTGTGGGAAACCTCAACACGGCCCTATCAACACTTGATAGGTCAACCAGACTGAAACCCAACAAAAACATACTAGCACTGAAAAAAGTAATGGAAGAAAGAGGACTAGTAGATATATATAGGACACTCCATACCAAAAAGCCTGGATACACATTCTTCTCCAATGTACATGGGTCATTCTCCAGGATAGACTACATGCTGACACATAAAACATACCTCCATAAAATCAAGAAGATAGACATCTCACAGGCTACCTTTGCTGACCATAAGGCTCTGAAATTAGATATGAACTACAAAGCCACACAGAAGAAACACTTTAACAATTGGAAGTTAAGCACCCTACTACTGAACAGTCAGTGGGTCCGAGATGAAATCAAAAAGGAAATCAAAACTTTCTGGAAACAAATGATAATGAAGACAGAACCCTCCAGAATCTATGGGACACAGCAAAAGCGGTCCTGAGAGGAAAATTATAGCTCTACAAGTACACATCAGGAAGGAAGAAGGAGCATACCTGAATAATTTGATGACACAGCTCAAAAAATTAGAAAATGACCAACAAAAGGAACCAAAAATAGGGAGACAGAAGGAAATAACAAAGCTGAAGGCAGAACTCAATGAAGAGGAAAACCGAAGAACAATCCGAAAGATCAACGAAAGCAGAAGTTGGTTCTTTGAAAAAATAAACAAGATTGATAGGCCACTGGCAAAACTCACAAAGAAAGAGGGAGAAAAAAAATCTGATAACCCATATTAAAAATGAAAAGGGGGAGATCACGACAGATATTGCAGAAATCCAAAGGGCAATCAGAGACTACTTTGAGAAACTTTATGCTACTAAACATGAGAACCTAGAAGAAATGGAAAAATTCTTGGACACTTATACCCTTCCACAATTAAGTAAGGAGGATGTAGAATATCTTAACAACCCCATCACCACTGACGAAATTGAAAATGTAATCAAACATCTGCCCAAAAAGAAAAGCCAAGGTCCAGATGGATTTCCTAATGAATTTTTTCAAATTTTTCAAGAGGAGCTACTACCAGATTTAGCCAGGCTCTTGCATGAAATTGAAAAAACGGGAAAACTCCCAAACAGCTTCTATGAAACCAATGTCACCTTGATACCAAAACCAGACAGAGATGCTGCCAAAAAAGAAAATTACAGACCAATATCCCTGATGAACACTGATGCAAAGATCTTCAACAAAATCCTAGCAAATAGGATCCAATGCATCATCAAGCAGACCATACACTACAATCTAGTAGGTTTCATCCCAGGAATGCAAGGATGGTTTAACATCCGTAAATCTATCAACAGAATGCACAACATCAACAAGAAGAAAAATAAAAATCACATATCATATCAATAGACGCAGAAAAAGCATTTGATAAGGTCCAACACCCATTCTTGATTAAAACTCTCAGCAAGATGGGAGTGGAGGGAACTTTTCTCAATCTAGTTGAAGCCAGCTACCACAAGCCAATGGCAAATATTATCCTCAATGGAGAAAAACTAAAAGCCTTTCCTCTAAATTTTGGTACAAGACAAGGCTGTCCACTCTCACCACTCCTCTTCAACATAGTACTGGAAGTTCTTCCTATAGCGATCAGGCAAGAAAAAGATATCAAGGGAATCCAGATAGGAAAGGAAGAAGTCAAGCTCTCATTGATTGCAGACGACATGATACTCTACTTAGAAAACCCTAAAGACTCTACCAAAAAGCTTCTAGAAACAATAGACTCATATAGCAGGGTGGCAGACTACAAAATTAACACACAGAAATCAATGGCCTTTTTATACACCAATAATGATAGGGAAGAGACGGAAGTCAAGAAGGCAGTCCCATTCACAATAGTGCCACACAAACTCATATATCTTGGAGTCAACTTGACCAGAGTCGTGAAGGACTTATACAAAGAAAACTATAAAGCCCTCCTCCAAGAAATAAGAGAGGACACACGGAAATGGAAACACATACCCTGCTCATGGATTGGCAGGATTAACATCATTAAAATGGCTATACTCCCCAAAGCATTATACATATTTAATGTTATCCCCTTAAAAATACCCATGACATTCTTCAAAGAAGTGGATCAAACACTTATGAAGTTCATCTGGAACAATAAACACCCTAGAATAGCTAAAGCACTCGTAGGGAAAAGGAAAATGGGAGGCATTACTTTCCCCAACTTTAAACTGTACTATAAAACAATAGTTATCAAAACAGCATGGTATTGGAATAAAAACAGACCCTCAGATCAGTGGAATAGGTTTGAGTTCTCAGACATTATCCCCCAGACATACAATTACCTAATTTTTGACAAAGGAGCAAGAAATCCTAAGTGGAGCAGGAAGGGCCTCTTCAACAGGTGGTGCTGGCAGAACTGGTTAGCACTTGCAAAAAAGTGAACATAGACCCTCAGTTAACATCATGTACAAAGGTAAAATCCAAATGGATTAAAGACCTTAATATCAGACCTGATACCATAAGGTATATAGAACAACACGTCAGTAAAACACTCCATGATATTGAAACTAAAGTCTTCTTCAAGGAGGAAACAGCACTTTCCGAACAAGTGGAAGCAGAGATCAACAGATAGGAATACATTAAACTGAGAGCTTCTGCACCTCCAAAGAAATAGTGCCCAGGATACAAGAGTCACCCACCGAGTGGGAGAAACTATTCACCCAACACCCATCAGAAAAGGGGCTAATATCCAAAATATACAGGGCACTGACAGAATTTTACAAGAAAAAGACCTCTAACCCCATCAAAAAATGGGGAGAAGAAATGAACAGGCACTTTGATAAAAAAGAAATACAAATAGCCCAAAGGCACATGAAAAAATGTTCCTCATCACTAATCATCAGGGAGATGCAAATCAAATCAATGATGAGATACCACCTCACACCACAGAGATTGGCACACATCACAAAGAATGTGAATAATCAATGCTGGCGGGATGTGGAGAGAAAGGAACTCTTATTCACTGCTGGTGGGAATGCTGTCTAGTCCAACCTCTATGGAAAGTGATATGGAGATTTCTCCAAAATCTGGAAATTGAGCTCCCATTCGACCCAGCTATTCCACTTCTAGGGATATACCCTAAGAACAGAAGAATTCAATATAAAAACCCCTTCCTCACCTATATTTATCGCAGCACTATTCACAATAGTCAGGCTCTGGAAACAACCAAGATGCCCTTCAACAGACGAATGGCTAAAGAAGTTGTGGTACTTATACACAATGGAATATTATTCAGCTGTCAGGAGAGATGAAGTCATGAAGTTTTCCTATACATGGATGTACGTGGAATCTACCATGCTGAGTGAAATAAGTCAGAGGGAGAGAGAGAGAGACGCAGAATAGTCTCACTCATCTATGGATTTTAAAGAAAATAAAAGTCATTTTAGCATCAACAGAGACAATGAGTGGAGAGCTGGAACTTCCAGCTCACTTCATGAAGCTCACCACAAAGAGTGGTGAGTGCAGAGATAGAAATAACTATACAAAGAATTACCATAAGCATGTGAATGAATGAGGGAACTGGAAAGCCTGTCTAGTGTACAGGTGGGTGGGTGGGAGGGAGGGAGACTCGGGACTTTGATGGTGGGAATCTTGCACTGGTGAAGGGGGTGTTCTTTACATGACTGAAACCTAAGCACAATCATATATGTAATCAAAATGCTTAAATTTAAAAAAAAGAGAAAAAAAAAAAGAAATGCTTACACCAGGCTTTATGAGTGATGTGGGTTTTCCCCAAAGTTCTATTCCTGTTCCTGGGAATACCATGTTAGGTACACTTCATTTCTTTGCAAGTTTTCCTAAATCTAACTTCAGTCAAGAGACAATAAAGTCACACCTTGAAGGTCCTGATAAACAAGGGAAGGAAGTGTGAGAAACTGCAGAGTCTGGCAGTTAAGGCACTGTGGGATCCTGGATGTAATCCTGCACCACAAACAGCAGTAGTGGATAAACAGAATAAAATCCACATGTTTGAAGTTGAGTTGATTGCATTAGACCAATGTTGACTTCCAAGATTTGACAAGTGTAACATAGATACTAATAGTACATCTTTGCAACATAGATAATATGTAAATGTATTATGATAATATGTAAATGTAACGTAGATATTAATAAAAACAATTTTGATAACAAAGATGTTAGTATTAGAGGTAATGTGGTTAATATATGGGAATTATATTTGCAACTTTAATGTAAAACAAAAATTATTCTCAAATGAAGTTTATTTCAAAAGTTACACATTTAAATTATAAAATTTGCCTCAATCTATTTTGGAAAAAGGAAGAGTTTTATTCCTGATACTTATGAATTTGAACAAACAAACCACCCCACCTGAAGTCCACTTCTAGACTAACTGGATTAACTGGTCTTTGCCAAGTTTTTATCTATGAGTTTAAATAAAACTCTACCTGGCTTTGCTTAATAGATGAATGACCTGTTACATGTAAAAAAAGTCTTGGGGGGGGGCAGGCAATGGTGCTGGAGGTAAGGTGCCTGTGCTAACCTAGGACAGACCTCGGTTTGATCCCCTGGTTCCCCATATGGTCCTCCGTGCCGCCAGGAGCGACTTCTGAGCGAATAGCCAGGAGTAACCCCTGAGCGTCACCCGGTGTGGCCCAAAAACCAAAATAAATAAATAAATAAATAAGTCTTGGGAAAAATTAAAAAACTTCTTCATGGTTGAGTCTGCAAAATTAAAGATGCAAAGAATTACAAGAATCAAGGTCAAAGAGATAGTACAGGCATTTAAGTGTTTGCCTTATAAGTGGGTGATTCACCTGACATTAGCATTGCCAGGTGTGGGTTCCCCACTCCAAATAGAAGTACAAATAACATGGCAGAGCTGAAAGTGGTTCAATGAGGCTCCCAAGGAAGGATTCAGGAGACCCTAGAACCCTTATGGTGATTTGTGGCTCAGCATTTCAGTGTGGTGGGGCTGTAATACTGTGGTTTCTCTTGAGGGATAAGGCTGTTGCACTGTTCAGACAGTGTGTTTCTGAGATTATTCGGGTCACCCTGTCATGCTCAGGGCTTCCATGGCTGCATCTGGCAATATGTTTGGGGGACCACACGTTACCAGGGTTTGAATAGGGGCTGAATGTTCCTTATCTCCTCTGTCCTTTCTCTTCAACTCGTTTAGGGCAGGGCATTTGCCTTGCACTTGTCTGACCCAGGCTTAATTCCTAAGTCCATATGGATTCTTGAGGACTGTCAGGAGTAATTCCTGAGTGTAGAGCCAAGAGTAATCACTGAGCACAGCTGGGTAAGTCCTTCCAAAAAAAATTTAGGGCATGCACCAAGTTCTCATTTATTTTTAAAGCTAAATAATGCTATCTTGAATATCTGTAGTTATATAATACACAATAATGTTTTATTCAATTAAGAACTGATATACCAAGGTTATTCATATATATATATATATATATATATATATATATATATATATATAAGCTAAGGGTACAGTAGGCTTTGGCATCTAGGCTTGTGTATTGTGTACATTCTAAGACATTTGCCCATGGATGAAAATGTTCAATTATGTATTTTTCAGACTTTATTCTCATTAAGTGATGCATCATAAAATACCACATTTTATTTTGTCTTATTCAAGCAATTTTGAATTGCTTCTATTTTTGTCCATGTGAACAAAACTGCTTTGACTACTCTTTTGTGTGTGTGTGTGTGGGGTCACATCCATTGACACTCAGGGGTTACTAATGGCTAGGTACTCAGAAATCGCTCCTGGCTTGGGGGAGGGGAACCATATGGGATGCTGGGGGATCAAACTGCGGTCCGTCCTAGGCTAGCACTTGCAAGACAGACACCATACCTCTAGCGCTACCGCTCCAGCCCCTGCTTGGACTATTCTTATATATATATTTATGTAGGTAGCCAGATTCAGGTCTCTTGGAACATCCATCTATAGAGACATGTAGTGTTTTATTCAGGTAGTGATTTTATGCTCAATTTTATGGAGGAACTGTCAAAATGTCTTCCACAATGGCTGTATCATATTACATTTTCACTAGCAGCAAACAGGAGTTCCAGTTTCTCCATAATCCAACTTACTATTTATTTCTAACTAATTTTCTTGGAGGAAAGGAGATTTATAACTACTTTTATAAACAATGTGAAATTTACAATGAAACTACAATTTCATTGTAATGTTGATTATTTTTATTTGTATCATTTGTATGTCTCTAATGAAATATTAGTATTATTATTAGATCAACCATAACCACCCCACCCAGAACAGCTCCTGAGGGCACAGAGAGAAAATCTCCTGAGGGCACAAAACCAGAGGTGTTGTGTCTCCACCCACAAAAGGCAGAGCCAAGTAGTGCAGTCACTCTGCTTTATTTGCAGCAGTACCCATCTTCTAGCCAATGAACCCCAGCACAACACGTAGAAAACATCAGACTACAAGAGTGACAATGAGGAAACAATGCAGACCAACACTATAGAGAATGAAGATGGCAGCTCTGGTGATCGGAAAGTGCCAACCACCTATTTAGCCTCTCTGATAATGAGTTTAGAGAAGAAATATGGAGGATCATCATAGATATTAAAGAAAACATGGATAGAGCTTAATGGATAACAAATAAAATAAAGACAAGATGAAGATAGAAATAAGAAATCTCCAAACCGAATAAACAGTACTGAAAAACTTGGTAGGTGAAATGAAAAACTAACTGCAAAACCTCTTCAACAGTAGCTAAGGACTGAATCAATAAGCTTAAAAATAAGGTGCCAAAAATTCCATACAAAGAAGAGATCAGAAGAGAGCCTTAAAGAAAATGATCAGACGATGAAAAAGTTACTCAAAGAATGGGAACAGCTGAAAATAGAAGTATTCAAAAAACTAACAGAAACATAAGAATCCTTGGAGTCCCAGAGACCCAGGAAGAAAAGACCCAGGAAAGATCAACAGTCAAGGACATTATTGCAGAGAAACTCCCAGAGCTAAAGACTTACATGCAACCAAAATAACTGTGTGCTCAAAGTGTACCAGCTAAAAGAGACCCAAAGAAAAGCATAGAATACACATCCTAGTCACAATAACAAATCCCACGGATAGGGATAGAATAACAAAAGCCAAAGATCAAAAATGGAAAATATTTTCAAAGGAACATCTTTAAGATTTATAGCAGGCTGGTCACAAGAAACCATAAGGCCAGAAGACAGTGGTGGGATGTAGTGACAAAACTCAATGAAATGAATGCTTTGCCTAGAACACTGCTTCCAGCCAGATTTAGATTCAAGTTTGAAGGAAGTATACACAGCTTCATGGATAAGCAACAGTACAGAAAATTTACAGACTCAAAACCTAAAAGAAAAAATGAAAGGTCCTCTTTAAGATAACTTATAGACCAACAGACAAACCAAACTTCTACACAAAGATGAAACTAAATCCCATGACAATTATCTCCCTCAATGTCAATAAACTAAATGCACCAGTTAAGAAACAGAGAGTGGGTAAAATAGATCAAAAAGTTGAATCCAACATTCCGTTATCTATAAGAAACACATATGAATAGTCAGAAAAAACATAGACTCAAAATAAAAAGTTGGAGGACAATCATCCAAGCAAACAACTGCCTTGTAATAGATGGAGTGGCTGTATTAATATCAGATGACACAAACTTTAGACTTAGAAAAGTTATAAGGGGCAAAAAATAGAGATTTTGTAATAATCAAGAGATATATACAACAGAAAGAAACCACACTCCTAAACATATACGCACCCAATGAGGAAGAAGCCAAATATTTAGAACAACTGTTGACAAATCTGAAACAAAATATCAATAGCAACTCAATCATAGTGGGAGACCTCAACACTGCCCTGTCACTCCTTGGTAGGTCAAACAGGCTGAAAAACAACAAGAATATACTAGTTCTGAAAGAAGAAATAGAAGGAAGAGGCCTAGTAAATAGACATAGGGCACTCCATCCACAGAAAATTGGATACACATTCTTCTTCAATGCAAATGGGTCATTCTCCAGGATATGCTACAGACTGGCCCATAAAACACACCTCTATAAAATCAAAAAGATAGAAATTATACAGACTACCTTCTCAAATCACAATGCACTGAAATTAGAAGTGGACTACAAAGGGACACAGAAGAAAAACCTTAGCACCTGGAAATAAAAATGATCACTACTGAACAACCAGAGGGTCAGAGATGAAATCAAAGAGGAAATCAAAAGATTCCTGGAAACAAATGCAAATGAAGACACAAATTATCAGAATTTATTGGAGACAACAAATGTGATACTAAGAGGAACATTTATAGCTTTGCAAGCACACATTAGGAAGGAAGAAGGGGCTACATAAATAGTTTAATGACATAGCTAATAAATTAAAAAGTGATCATCAAAAGGAGCCAAAAATAAGTAGTCAGAAGGAAATAACAAAGCTTAGAGCAGAAATCAATAAAGTGGAAATCCAAAAAAATAATACAAAAGTTCAATGAAAGCAAAAGTTGGTTCTTTGAAAATATAAACAAGATTGATAAACCACTAACCAAACTCACAAAGAAAGGAAGAGATAAAAACTTAATAAACCGGATGAGAAATGAAAAGGGGAGATCACTACAGATACTGCAGAGATTCAAGCAGTAATCAGTGACTGCTTTGAGAAATTCTATGCCACAAAAGGTGAGAACCAGGAAGAAATGGATAAATTCTTGAACTCATAATCTTCCACGGTTGAATCAGGATGATGTAGCATGTCTCAATAGACCCGTCACTAGTGAGGAAATTATAATGGTAATCAAAAGTCTTCCAAAAACAAAAGCCCTAGCCTAGATGGATTCACTAATTTTTTCAAACCTTTCAAAAGGAACTACTACCAATCCTTTTCAGGATCTTTCAGAAAATTGAAGAAACATAAATACTCCAAATAATTTTATGAAACTACAATCACCCTGTTACCAAAACCAGATAGAGGTGCTGCAAAAAAAGCAAATTACAGACCAATATCCCCGATCAATACAGATAGAAGAATACTCAACAAAATCATGGCAAATAGACTCCAATGACTGAAGAAGGTCATACACCATGACCAACTAGGTTTCATTCCAGGAATGTAAGGATGGTTTAACATATGTAAATCAATCAACATAATACACTATAACAATAAAATGAAAAACAAAAACCTTAAGATCATATAAATAGGTGCAGAGAAAGCATTTGTTAAGGTTGAAAACCTATTCATAATAAAAACTCTCAACAAGATGGGAATGGAAGGAACTTTTCTCAGTATAGTCAAGGCCATCTACCACAAGCCAATGGCAAATATTATTCTCTTTATTTTTATTTTTTACTTACCTAATTGTTTTTATTGTATCTTTATTTAAACACCATGATTACAAACATGGCTGTAGTTGAGTTTCAGTCACAAAAAGAACACTCCCCTTCACCAGTGCTTTCCTAACACCAATGCCCCCCACCTCCCTCCTTCCACACCCCCCTGTCTATATTCAAAACAGGCATTCTACTTCTCTCACTCGTTAACTCTGTCATGGTAGTTGTTAGTATATCATTTCTCTAACTGCACTCACCCCTCTTTTGGTGAGCTTCAATTGTAAGCTGGTCCTTCGGGCCCTCATCTCTGGGCATTATTACAATAATGTGTTTTATATTTCTTAAAACTCATATATAAGTGAGACTATTCTGTATCTCTCTCACTGACTTAATACATTCAGCATCATAGTTTCCATGTCATTCACGTATAGGAAAATTTCATAACTTCATCTCTCCTGACGACTGCAGGATATCCCATTGTGTTTCTTTCTTTCTTTCTTTTTTTTGGGGGCCACACCCAGCGGTGCTCAGGGGTTACTCCTGACTGTCTCCTCAGAAATAGCTCCTGGTAGGCACGGGGGACTATATGGGACACCTTTGGTCCTGGATCAGCTGCTTGCAAGGCAAACACCACTGTGCTATCTCTCCGGGCCCGTATTACAGTTTCTTTAGCCATTCTTCCATTGAAGGGCATCTTGGTTGTGTTTAGATTCTGGCTATTGTAAATAGTGCTGCGATAAATATAGGTGCGAGGAAAGGAATTTTTATTGCATTTTTTGTGTTCCTAGAGTATATCTCTAGGAGTGGTATAGCTAGATCATATGGGAACTCATTTCCGTTTTTTGAGAAATCTCCATATTGTTTTCCATAAGCACTGGACTAGATGGCATTCCCACCAGCAGTGAATGAGAGTTCCTTTCTCCCCACATCCCCGCCAGCATTGATTTTTCTTATTTTTTTTGTTGTTTTTTGGTGATGTGTGCCAGTCTCTGTGGTGTGAGATGGTACTTCATTGTTGTTTTGAATTGCAGCTCCCTGATAATTAGTGATGTGGATCGTTTTTATTGTGCCTTTGGTCATTTGTATTTTTTCTTTGAGAAACTTTTCATTCGTTCTCCCCATTTTTTGATGGGGTTAGATTTTTTTATTGATAAATTTTGCCAGTAATTTGTATATCTTAGATATTAGCCTCTTGTATGATGGGTATTGGTTGAATAGCTTCTCCCATTCTGTAGGTGGTTTTTGTATTCTAGGCACTATTTCCTTTGAGATGCAGAAGCGTCACAGCTTAATATAGTCCCATCTGTTTATCTTCTTTTCCACTTGTATGGAGAGTGCTGTTTCCTCCTTGAAGATGCCTTTAGTCTCAATGTCATAAAGTGTTTTTACTTAAGTGTTATTCAATAAACCTTATGATTTCGGATTTGATATTGAGGTCTTTGATCCATTTGGATATGACCTTTGAGAATGGTGTTAGATGGAAGTGTGGGTTTGCTTTTTGCAAGCGGCTGACCAGTAGCTCCATCACCACTTGGTGAAGAGGCTTTCCTTGCTTATATTTCTTGTTTCTTTATCAAAGATTAATTGATTGTATATCAATCATATTAATTATGTATATTAATTGATTGTATTATTTTTTGAATAATCAAGTCTATTCCACTGACCTGAGGGTCTTTTTTATTCCAATACAATGTTGCTTTAATGACTATAGTTTTGTAATACAATTTAAAGTTGGGAAAAGTGATACTTCCCATACTCCTTTTCCCAATTGTTGCTCTAGTTATACTGGAGTGTGTTTTGGAAGGTATCTATGTTAACCACTATACCACCAATGAACCTATATGTGGGTGTTTTTTTTTTTTTTTGTTCCAAATGAATTTCAGAAGTGTTTGATCCACTTTGTTGAAGAATGTCATGCATATCCTTAAAGGGATTGTATTAAAGCTGTACAATTCTTTGAGCAATATTGCCATTTTAATTATGTTAATCCCACCAATCCATGAGTAGGGTATGTTTCTCCATTTCCTTGTGTCCTCTTTTATTTCTTGAAGCAAGAGTTTTTTAGTTTTCTTTGTATAGGTCCCACACATCTTTAGTTAAGTTGACTTCAAGATATTTGAGTTTGTATGGCACTAATGTGAATAGTGTTGTTTTCTTAATGTCCATTTCTTCTCTATCATTATTGATTATAAGAAGGACATTGTTTTTTGCATGTTAATTTTGTATCCTGCCACTATACTATATGAACCTATTGTTTCTAGAAGCTTTTTGGTAGAGTCTTTAGGGTTTTCTAGATATATTATCATGTCATCTGCAAATAGTGAGTCCTTGATTTCTTCCTTTCCTATCTGGATGCTGGATACCCTGGATATATTTTTCTTTCTTTCTTCCTTCCTTTCTTCCTTCCTTCCTTTCTTTCTTTCTTTCTTTCTTTCTTTCTTTCTTTCTTTCTTTCTTTCTTTCTTTCTTTCTTTCT